>WWET01005779.1:66063-85500 GCA_011038615.1 Limnodynastes dumerilii
CATGATGGGGGATAATGGGAGGCTGGAGGTACATGGTGGGGGATACTGGGGGGCTGGAGGCACATGATGGGGGATTTTGGGGGGCTGGAGGCACATGATGGGGGATACTGAGGAGCTAGAGAGACATGATGGAGGATACTGTGGGACTGGAGGCACATGATGGGTGGATACTGGGGGTTGCAGACACATGATGGGGAATACTGGGGAGGCTAGAGGCACATGATTTGGGATACTGGGGAGGCTAGAGGCACATGATGTGGGATACTGTGGGGCTGGAGGCACATGATAGGGATACTGGAGGGCTAGAGGCACATGATGGGGATACTAGGGGGTGCAGAAACATGATTGAGAATACTGGGGAGGCGGGAGGCACATGATGGTGGATGCTGGGGGTACATAATGGGGGATACTGAGGGGTGGGTAAACGTGATTGGTAATACTGGGGAGGCTGGAGGCATATGATGGGGAATACTGGGGGGTTGGAGGCACATGCTGGTAATACTGGGGGGCTGGAGAGATATGATGGGGGATACTTGGGAGTGCAGACACATGTTGGGGATACTGGGGGGCTGGAAAGACATGATGGGGGGACACTGGGCAGCTGGAGGCACATGATGGGGGATACTGGGGGGCTTTGGATACATAATGGGGATCCTGTGGGCTGGAGGCACATGATGGGGGATAATGGAATAAGAGGAATAGTATTACATGGTATATTATTTTAATAATGGAATATGAGGATTATTGCACAGTATGGTACATAAATAATGCAAAATTAGGAATATTATCCAGTATATTATATAAATAATGGAATATGAGGATTATTATACAGTATATTATATAAATAATGGAATATGAAGAACATTATACAATATATTATATAAATAATGGAATTTGAGGAATAGTATTACATGAAATATTATATAAATAATGGAATATGAGGAATATTATTACATGAAATATTATGTAAATAATGGAATATGAGGAATATTTTTACATGGTATATTATATAAATAATGAAATAAGAGGAATATTATTACATGGTATATTATATAAATAATGAAATAGGAATATTGTTACATGGGAGATTATTCCACTTATCACCCTTTCAGTGAAATAATTTTTCCGCACATTTTCTCTGAATCTACCGTACTCCTGTTTATACTCATGCCCTCGTGTTCTATTACACCTCTTCCTTTATATAATGCCCCCTCCTGTACCTGTCACCCTCCAGGTTATAAACATGTCCTCATGTTCTATTACACTTCTTCCTTTATATAACATCCCCTCCTGTACCTGTCAAACTCCAGGTTATAAGCATGTCCTCATGTTCTATTACACCTCTTCCATTATAAAATGCCCCCTCCCGTACCTGTCACCCTCCAGGTTATATACATTTCCTCATGTTCTATTACACCTCTTCCTTTATATAATGTCCCCTCCTGTACCTGTTACCCTCCAGATTATACACATGTCCTCATGTTCTATTACACCTCTTCCTTTATATAATGCCCCCTCCTATACCTGTCACCCTCCAGATTATATTTGTATCCTCGTGTTTTATTACACCTCTTTCTCTGAAAAATGCCACCCTCCTCTAGCCAGTCACAACATTTGATATATTGGAAAGCTGTTATCATATCCCCCCTCTCCCTTCTCTTCTCCAAGCTATACATGTTTAGTTCGTCTAGCCTTTCTTGGTATGTTGTGTGACATAGGCCATGGACCATTTTAGTTGCTCTTCTTTGCACAGTTTCTAATGTTTTTATGTCTTTCTGGAGATATGGCCTCCAGAACTGAACACAGTATTCTAGGTGAGGGCGTACCAATGATTTATAAAGGGGCATCAGTACTTTTCTCTTTCTGCTACTAGTTCCTCTCCGTATGCAACCAAGCATCTGACTTGCCTTTCTCATTGCTTTGTTACATTGCTTGGCTACCTTTAAGTCACATGAAATAACGACTCCTAGATCCATTTCCTCCTCAGTAGTTACTACTGGAGTGCCGTTAATGATATACCAAGCTGTTGGGTTTTTGTGCCCCAAGTGCATGATTTTGCACTTTTTGGCATTAAACTGCAGTTGCCACACTCTTTGACCATTCCTCCAGTCTACCTAGATCATCCCTAATTTTGCTACCCCTCCTGGCATGTCTACCCTGTTACATATCTTTGTGTCATCTGCAAAAAGGCATATTTTCACGATACCACAGGCAATATCACCTATAAAAATATTAAATAGCACTGGTCCAAGTACAGAACCCTGGGGTACTCCACTGGTTACCTTACCATCCCCAGAAGGTATTCCATTTACTACTACCCTCTGTTGTCTATCCTGTAACCAAGATCATATTCATGCAACTATCTTTAAGTCCAGTCCCAAAGTTTCCAACTTATTTATCAGTCTGCGGTGGCACAGTGTCAAAAGCCTTGCTAAAATCTAGATAAGCTATGTCTACAGCTCCCCTCTTATCTAACACTTTACAGACCCAGTCATATAATTCAATAAGATTTGTATGACATGATCTTCCACTAGTGCACCCATGCTGCTTGCCATCCTGTAAGTTTCTGGATATAAGATACTGTACAATGTGTTACTGTATCAGTGTGTCCAGTAATTTCCCTACTACTGATGTTAGACTCACTGGTCGGTAGTTTAACGCTTCTTCCCTACTTCCACTTTTATGCTATTTTCCAGTCCTCTGGAATTACCCCAGTTATTAGTGACTGATTTAATAATTCAGTTAATGGTTTTGCCAGCACCCCTCTAAGATCTTTTAGTATCCTGGGATGTATCCCATCTGGACCCATTGATTTGTCCACTTTCAGCTTTGAAAGTTCTATTACCTCCTCCTCCGTGAAAGTAGTAGTATTTGATCCCCATTGTATTAATATTCTTCCCATTTAAAAGTCGACCCTTCCCCTCTCTTTCTTTTGAGAATATTGAACAAAAATACTTGTTAAGATGATTTGCCATAGCCCTTCCACCCTCAACAAGAATCCCACTCTCCATTTTGAGCCTTACTATACCCTCTTTAGTTTTTCGCCTTTCATGTATATACCTAAAAAGGCTTTTGTCCCCTTTTCCTACCAAGTGGGCCAGTTTTTCCTCAGTTTGTGCCTTTGCTGTTCTGATAACCTTTTTAGCCTCCTTCTGTTTTGCAAAACACTTCTCCCTGTAATTATTATTTAGAGTTTGCTTATAATTCTGAAAGGCCAGCTTTTTTGCTTTGACTATAGTTGCTATCTCTTTTGTAAACCAAGTTGGCTTTCTTTTTCTGGGGTTTTTCCTATATTCATTATGGAATATGAGGAATATTATTAGATGGTATATTATATAAATAATGAAATAGGTATATTATTACATGGTATATTATATAAATAATGAAATAGCGATATTATTACATGGTACATTATATAAATAATGAAATATGAGGAATATTAGTACTGTTAGAATCGCCCGCGGCGCATGTCGGCTCTCGCTGCTTCCAGCATCTGTGTTGATAGGCAGCGTTACCCTGGCCGTCGGCGCGTTTAGGGGGTTGGTCCACTCCTGGGTTTCTAATTGGTGCTGGCTTCCCTCTTCTTGCCGCGCCATCCTTTCCTTAGCGCAGATTATAGCATGCACTGTCTCGCTAACTATTGCTTGTGTATATTGCTCCATTGCTCGTTTCTAGCCCTGGTTGTGTTCTCCATTGTCTCCCCCTTCTGTCTGCTCTGTTCAGTCCTGCCTTGTCTATGCCCAGTTTTGCCTTGTCTGTGTTCAGTCTTCCCTCTCCCTTCGTTGTTGCTGTGAGTCTTTCATTTGTCTCACCTGCCTGCTGCTATTACATCTCTGCAGCCCAGCCTCTCCTGCCTACACCTTTGTATACCTGTGCACATTGTGCAGAGCCCTCATTGTTGGTATTGTGCATTGCATTATTGCCTTCACCTTTGTATACCTGTGCACATAGTGCAGAGCCCTCATTGTTAGTATTGTGCATTGCATTACTGCCTTCACCTTCGTATACCTGTGCACATAGTGCAGAGCCGTCATTGTTAGTATTGTGCATTGCATTACTGCCTTCACCCTTGTATACCTGTGCATATAGTGCAGAGCCCTCATTGTTGGTGTTGTGCATTTCATTTCTGCCAAACACCTTTGTATACCTTACATTGTGCAGTCCCCTCTTTGTATTATTTGCATAGCATTACTGCCTATACCTGTGCATATTGTGCAGCTCACTCATTATTATTATTTGCATAGCATTACCTGGTATACCGTTGCACATAGTGCAGCTCACTCATTATTATTATTTGCATAGCATTACCTGGTATACTGTTGCACAGAGTGCAGTTCATTCAGTGTTATTGTTGTGCATAGCACTACTGCCTATTCCCTGTTCCACCTTTCAGCTCTTATACCTGAAGCTTTCCTCCCTACCTCTCGGTGGTGACCTCTTACCTCTATAACCTACCACTAGTTCATAACAATTACATGGTATATTATATAAATAATGTAATATGAGAAATATTATTACATGGTATATTATATAAAAAATGGAATATATGGAATATTATATACATAATGGAATATGAGGAATATTATTACATGGAATATTATATACTTAATGGAATATGAGGAATATTATTACATGGTATATTATATAAAAAATGGAATATGAATAATATTCTTACATGGTATATTATATAAATAAGGGAATATGAGGAATATTATTACATGGAATATTATATACATAATGGAATATGAGGAATATTTTTACATGGTATATTATATAAATAATGGAATATGAGGAATATTATTACATGGTATATTATATAAATAATGGAATATGAGGAATATTATTACATGTTATATTATATAAAAAAATGGAATATGAAGAATATTATTACATGGAATATTATATCCATAATGGAATATGAAGAATATTATTACATGGAATATTATATACATAATGGAATATGAGGAATATTATTACATGGTATATTATATAAAAAATGGAATATGAGGAATATTATTACATGGTATATTATATAAATAATGGAATATGAAGAATATTATTATGTGGTATATTATATAAATAATGGAATATGAGTAATATTATTACATGGTATATTATATAAATAATGGAATATGAAGAATATTATTACGTGGTATATTATATAACTAATGGAATATGAAGAATATTATTACATGGTATATTATATAGATAATGGAATATGAGGAATATTATTACATGGTATATTATATACATAATGGAATATGAGGAATATTATTACATGGTATATTATATAACTAATGGAATATGAGGAATCTTATTACATGGTATATTATATAAATAATGGAATATTAGGAATAGTATCACATGGTATTATATAAATAATGGAATATGAGGAATATTATACAGTATATTATATAAATAATGGAATATGAGGAATATTATTACATGGTACATTATATAAATAATGGAATATGAGGAATATTTTACATGGTAATTGATGTTGCGCATGCGCGCGACTCATTGCCATGTGACCGGTAGTAAGCTATGAGCAGGGGGGCGGCTCACAAACAGTGACTGGCGGGGAGGTGTTGCTTTCATCCTATTAGAATCCGACGATGATTTTGTTTACCAATCAATGGCTTTGCTGCATTTGGCGTCATAATTCCCAGACGAGAAAAACAGTCCGGAGAAGGAGCACGTGACGGTAAAGCCTCTTTAAAATACATAATCTCTTCATATAACACCTCACTGTATATCCCAGCTGTGTGTGTATGATATATACTGTATATACCAGCTCTGTGTGTATGATATATACTGTATATACCAGCTGTGTGTGTGATATACTGTATATACTAGCTGTGTGTGTGATATCTACTGTATATATCAGCTATGTGTGTATTATATACTGTATATACCAGCTCTGTGTATAATATATACTGTATATACCAGCTCTGTGTATAATATATACTGTATGTACCAGCTCTGTGTATAATATATACTGTATATACCAGCTCTGTGTATAATATATACTGTATATACCAGCTCTGTGTGTGTATAATATATACTGTATATACCAGCTCTGTGTGTGTATGATATATACTGTATATACCAGCTGTGTGTGAGATATACTGTATATATCAGCGCTGTGTGTGAGATATACTGTATATATCAGCTGTGTGTGTGAGATATACTGTATATATCAGCTGTGTGTGTGACATATACTGTATATATCAGCTGTGTGTGTGACATATACTGTATATAACTGCTCTGTGTGTGATATTTACTGTATACCAGCTCTGTGTGTGTGATATTTACTGTATATACCAGCTGTGTGTGTGTGTGTGATATATACTGTATATACCAGCTGTGTGTATGATATATACCAGCTTTGTGTGTGATATATATACTGTATATACCAACTGTGTGTGTGATATATATACTGTATATTTACCAGCTGTGTGTGTGATATATATACTGTATATTTACTAGCTTTGTATGTGTATGATCTATATACTGTATATACCGGCTCTGTGTGTGTGATATGTGTATGTCTATTTAGTCTCTGTCTATCTATCTTGTGTCTGTCTATCTTTCTGTCTCTCTCGTGTCTCATCTGTCTGTATAACTCGTATCTATCTATCTATCTATCTATCTATCTATCTATCTATCTATCTCGTGTCTGTCTATCTATCTCGTAATTTGGTGTCTCTCTATCTATTAATTTGGTGTCTGTCTACCTATCTCTCACATGTCTGTCTGTCTACTGGCCATTGGTCAAATGCTGCTGCCACCTTGTGAAGGGGTAAATGACTGTCCTGCAGGGATGGCAATCCTTTTAATAGGTGGCATAGATGAGGCCAGCTGGTTTGCAGGTGAAGATGTGGCAGTCTGTGTACCACATGATATAGATGTGTCTCCGGTGAAGGTTGTGTGTGGTGACTGGTTTGTTGTAACTGGTGTTTTCTCCAGACAGACATGTCTTCATCGGGGACATTACGCGAGACATTTGCTGGATCCTGTGATATTAAGAGTCTATACAGGGGTGGCGTCCGCCCCCCGCAGAAATCGCAGATCCAAAGAAATCCCAGGCCCACACACGAAACCGCCAGCTCCGAAGATGAGACCGCCAGCTCCGAAGAGGAGAACGCCATCTCCGAAGAGGAGACTGCCAGCTCTGATACTGAGCCTGCCAGCTCCGATACTGAGCAGGAAGAAGGCACTGACCAGACAGGTAGTGTGATCTCTCTCCCATGGCTGCCGTGTGTCTCCCAGGTGGTGGCATGATTCTGGGCTCTTGCGCCAGGGTGTAGCGTGGGCGCTGTGTCTGATCCTTTGTGACCGAGCTGTTTGATGCTCTTCTAGAATTGTCCACAATGTCATTTGAGGAACTTATTCGCGTACAAGAGAGAGCAGGAACGAAGCATCAGCGGAACGCACCTCGGACCCCACGGGGAAAGGAGCAAGTGGGAGCCCCGGCCTCCAGCAAACGGTACGTGAGGTTTACAGGACAGACGCTGCCCACTCAGGGGGAGCCGTATGCAGAGCTCTGGCTGCGTTGCATTTGCGGCCGGAGTTTTCAGAAAATTGCTACTGCGCATGCGCAATAATTTTGTGACGTAATCTACGTTTTTCTTGCAACATAGATTACGGGGTCATTAAGAGCTCTGCATACGGCCCGGGATCTCCACCACAGAGCGTGCAATGTGAGAGTGTGCAAGGGTTCCGGACACAGAGCGTGCAATGTGAGTGGTGAATGTGTTGGAGGAAGGGGCCCTGTGCTGTGACTGGTGCTGGATTCATGCCCTGTTCACATCACCACCTTGGAAAATGGCTCTGACGTTTCACAAGATGCCACTTGGCTCCTTTCGCTGCATGCGGCTATCGTAATAGCAATAGTAAAGAAATCTGTCCGATCAGGGGGGCACCTTACCCATGTGACACCCGCTCATTATACCTTTGGTGGTAATGTGAAAGGGTCTTAGAACCCTACACAAGGTCAATGCTGACCCCCATGTTACCTCCAATCAGTGGTATCATGTACATAGAGAGCGCCCCCTGCTGACCATACATGGACTTATTTCAGACCCCTGGAGATGTCTTCCAAGGCGCCCGTATCATTCCTCAGGAAGGTGCTGCCGGCCGCGAGCACGGTGAGAGCTTTTTATATATTGTATATACAAGACAATCCCTAGCCCTCGTCCTAACACTAACCCCTAACCCTCTCCCCATGTAAAATACACAAGTGTCACATGATATAGATGTATATATGCTGTATTCACTATATCTTATTATTATCAGTCTCTCCATGTAATATACACAAGTGTGTGACATGATGTAGATGTGTGTATGCTGTAGTCACTATATGATATTACTATCGGTAATGATATAAGATGGTGACGTGTTCTATGCTGTATATTAGTAATAACTGATCGCTTGCTCACCTGTCTCCAGGCCAAGATGTGGACATCACAGAACACGTAGCACCATATCTTATCACCAAATTATATGGAAAATACATATACTTTAAATGATAATTGTATGGCTCAAATATATAATACACGCACACTCTCGCACACTCTCGCACGTGCTCTTGCTTTCTCATGCACGTGCCCTCACGCTATTAGAATAAAGTCCAGGGCTTCCAACAATTCAGTTTTAATGGCATAACTTTTATCATTATAACTGGAAGCAGAAGCCATGATGAAACTTGGTTTTCCATCCTCTCAGGGCGCCTCTCTGTCATTACGGGCTGGCAATTATTTATTATTCAGTGTACACAGGGATTGTGCTTGTGTAATGACAGAGCTTATATATATCATGTACTGATTTTCACTATCTGTCATGCTCGGAGACACTATTGTGTGTTATACAGGGACACACTATTGTCATCATCGTATAATACTTTGTTTCTGTAGATGCGGAGGGACCCTCGCTTTGACGACCTGTCTGGGGAATACAGAGCAGAGGCATTTGAAAAGTCCTACAGCTTCTTGAGTGACATCAAAAAGAGAGAAAAAGAGGTGACTCAGCCTTGTGTCCTCCCCAGTCACACTGCCCACCTATCCCAGGCCATCACAGCCCTCATGTCCTCCCCAGTCATACTACTCACCTATCCCAGGCCATCACAATCCCCCGTGTCCTTTC
This sequence comes from Limnodynastes dumerilii, assembly GCA_011038615.1. Classification (NCBI taxonomy): domain Eukaryota; kingdom Metazoa; phylum Chordata; class Amphibia; order Anura; family Limnodynastidae; genus Limnodynastes; species Limnodynastes dumerilii. The sequence continues at coordinate 75,208 of WWET01005779.1, forward strand.
CAGTCACACTGCCCACCTATCCCAGGCCATCACAATCCCTCGTGTCCTCCTCAGTCATACTGCCCACCTATCCCAGGCCATCACAATCCCTTGTGTCCTCCTCAGTCACACTGCCCACCTATCCCAAGCAATCACGGTCCCTTGTATCCTACCCAGTAACACTGCCCACCTACAGTAACACTGCCCACCTATCCCAGGCCATCACAGCCCTCGTGCCCTCCCTAGTTACACTGCCCACCTATTCCAGGCCATCACAATCCCTCCCGTATTGAACAACAGTGCAAGCCGTCGGGAACACAACTATAGCCACAGGGGTTCATATAAATCTTGGGATCTAAAGAATGTTTACAGAGAGAGCCGAATAACAAGGGTTTCCAAGGAGTATCTCCTATAATTCAAATTGTGCAGTCAAACCTTACGCGTTTCATGAGAGGTATTTTCAGAGATCCATGAGTGAGCTTCTTATTGAGTCTCACAACGGATTATTATAATTTCCGTATATACTCGAGTATAAGCCGAGTTTTTCAGCACATTTTTTGTGCTGAAAAAGCCCCCCTCGGCTTATACTCGAGTAGTAAAAAAAAATAAAAAAAAAAATCCTTCATTTAACTTACCTTTGCGGTCCCTCCGGCGGTCCCTGCGTCTGGCTCTCTTCCCCACAGCTCTGCCTCCGGCTGTCTCCCCGCAGTGCGTGCTGCACAATGACGTTGTGGTGACCTTAGGTCACCCAACGTCATTGTGTAGCGCGTGATGCGAGGGAGAGAGCCGGAGGCAGAGCTGCGGGGAAGAGAGCCAGACGCAGGGACCGCCGGGGGCAGACATGGAGGCTGGCATTTGGGGGCAGACATGGAGGCTGGCATTTGGGGGCAGACATGGAGGCTGGCATTTGGGGGCAGACATGGAGGCTGGCATTTGGGGGCAGACATGGAGGCTGGCATTTGGGGGCAGACATGGAGGCTGGCATTTGGGGGCAGACATGGAGGCTGGCATTTGGGGGCAGACATGGAGGCTGGCATTTGGGGGCAGACATGGAGGCTGGCATTTGGGGGCAGACATGGAGGCTGGCATTTGGGGGCAGACATGGAGGCTGGCATTTGGGGGCAGACATGGAGGCTGGCATTTGGGGGCAGACATGGAGGCTGGCATTTGGGGGCAGACATGGAGGCTGGCATTTGGGGGCAGACATGGAGGCTGGCATTTGGGGGCAGACATGGAGGCTGGCATTTGGGGGCAGACATGGAGGCTGGCATTTGGGGGCAGACATGGAGGCTGGCATTTGGGGGCAGACATGGAGGCTGGCATTTGGGGGCAGACATGGAGGCTGGCATTTGGGGGCAGACATGGAGGCTGGCATTTGGGGGCAGACATGGAGGCTGGCATTTGGGGGCAGACATGGAGGCTGGCATTTGGGGGCAGACATGGAGGCTGGCATTAGGGGGCAGACATGGAGGCTGGCATTTGGGGGCAGACATGGAGGCTGGCATTATGGGCAGACATTAAGGAGCAGATATGTTGGCAGGCATTAAGGGGCAACTGAGGTAAGTCCAATGTTTCAGCAGGGAAGGGGCAGAGACTGGCAGGACACACATAGAGGGGGCAGACTGACTGGCAGGACACACAGAGGGGCACACTGGATACTGGGTGCTGGATACACATGATGATACAATTAATGACATTTTATTGGTATCTATTTTTATTTTGAAATTTACCAGTAGCTGCTGCATTTCCCACCCTAGGCTTATACTTGAGTCAATAACTTTTCCCAGGTTTTGGGTCAAAATTAGGTGCCTCGGCTTATATTCGGGTCGGCTTATACTCGAGTATATACGGTAATTAAAAGAAAAACCAGTAGTGGGGTTTGAGCATAGAGAAAAATAAAATAGACATGGGCAGTTTATTATCATTTATGGCACTAAATATACCTTACAAGATTATTAGAAAGGAATTATATCTTAAAAATGAGAAATCTATTAATAAAACAAAGTACAAATATATTAAGTATTCCTTATACATCTTGATACAGCGATCAGAGATGTGTACATCATATGATATTGGACAACAGGAAAACAAGAGGCATAAACAACCCTTCAGATAACACCATTGAGTTCCAAAGATTCATTTAGACCACCCCAGGCCATCACAATCCCTTGTCCTTCTCAGTCGCACTGCCCACCTATCCCAGGCCATCACAGTCCCTCATGTCCTACCCAGTAACACTGCCCTCCTCTCCCAGGCCATCACAACTCTCGTTTCCTCCCCAGTCACACTGCCCACCTAACCCAGGCCATCACAATCCCTCGTGCCCTCCCCAGTAATACTGCCCACCTATCCCAGGCCATTACAGCCCTCGTGTCCTCCCCAGTCACACTGCCCACCTATCCTAGGCCATCACAGCCCTCGTGTCCTCCCCAGTCGCACTTGCTACCTATCCCAGGCCATCACAATCCCTTGTGTCCTCCCCAGTCATGCCTATCCCAGGCCTTCACAATCCCTCGTGTCCTCCCCAGTCATACTGCCCTCCTATCCCAGGCCATCACAGTGTCTCGTGTCCTACCCAGTAACACTGCTCACCTACAGTATCACAGGCCATCAGCATCCTCGTGTCCTCCCCAGTCACACTACCCACCTATCCCAGGCCATCCCAATCCTTGTGTCCTCCCCAGTCACACTGCCCACCTATCCCAGGCCATCATGGCCCATCGTGTCCTCCCCAGTAACACTGCCCACCTATCCCAGGCCATCACAATCATCGTGTCCTCCCCAGTAACACTGCCCACCCATCACAGGCCATCACGGTCCTTCGTGTCCTCCCCAGTCACACTGCCCACTTATCACAGACCATCACAGTATCTCGTTTCCTCCCCAGTCACACTGCCCACCTATCACAGGCCATCATGTTCCCTTGTGTCCTCAGTAACACTGCCTACCTATCACGGGTCTCGTGTCCTCCCCAGTCACACTGCCCACCTGGACTTAGCTTCAGGTTCTTGGAGGAGGTTGTGTCAGCCTGGAGGCTCATGGGTGAGAGCCATAAATCTGGTATCACGAAGGGCTATGTGACACTGGATTACCGTTGCCTGGGCAGATACTAGAATATGAAGGGCTCAGCATCCCTGAACTTGTGACATGGAATGACCAATAGCTAGAGATTAACACAGTGTTGCACTAGAGTACTCAAATAGACACTACTGGTTTTATGGATTTAAAAAAACTCACAATTTATTTAATATTAAAGAAATTTATTTAAAAAAAATTATAATATATTCAGTCAATTTGTAGGATATATGCAAAGAGATACATAGGCGATTAATAAATAAAGTTCAAGCAAAGATCTGCAGATCAATAGCCCGGAGAATCGATTATAAAAAAAAGTTATTTGTATGCATACGTATTTATCCCACATGTGAAAAATTTCGTGGAAGAAATAATAATGTTCCGATTCCTTTACAACTACTAATGAACTTAGATTCTAAAAATCTTGGCATAAGCACCTTTTTCATTTCCCATTGTGTCCACTGGAGGTAATACCAATAAGTGTTACAAGGGTATCTTCCCGATGGTAGGTTTAAAGATAGAAGTAGTAAATATGTTTCTCACCAAAATGGTGGGCGCGCGTCCGCATCGGCCAGCTGAGACTGTATTGAGCGGCTGTTCAGCTGAGTGTGCGTCTTCTCCTTTACGCTGTATGGACGGAGGTCGTTTTGAAAGAGGAGTGGACTTGATAGCAGATAGCGTATTGAACAACAGTGCAAGCTTCTTATAAGTCTTGGGGGGGAAAAAAAGAATGTTCAGAGAGAGCCGAATAACAAAGGTTTGCCAAGGAGTATCCTATAATTCAAATTGTGCAGTCACACCTTACGCGTTTCATGGCCGTAATTGCCACTGCATCAGAGGTATTTTGAGAGATCCATGAGTGGGCTTCTTATTGAGTCTCACAACGGATAATTATCATTAATTAAAAGAAAAACCAGTAGTGTGGTTTGAGCATAGAGAAAGATAAAATAGACATGGCCAGTTTCTAATCCTTTATGGCAATAAATATACCTTACAAGATTATTAGAAAGGAATTCTATCTTAAAAATGAGAAATATATTAATAAAACAAAGTACAAATATATTAACTACTCCTTATACATCTCGATACAGCGATCAGAGATGTGTACATCATAAATAAAATATTGGTACTATGAATAGTAAATAGTCAAAAAATGTATTATAATAAGATAAATAAATAAAAAATAAATATATTCAGAAACCCACATCTGTAATCAGCAAATATTTATGCTAGAAAAAAGGGAAACTGAAGTTTCCAAATATGAAGACAGGAGCATGCGGACAAGAGTTCAACATGTAATATATATCAATCAATAAAATTAACTAATAAAAATTAACAGAAAAAAAATAAAAAACATATAAAAAAATAAAATAAATAAAACAAGGCCAATATAGGGAGAGAGGAACCTAATATAAGCATCATAATAGGTCTCGTATGCATACTGAGGTGACATGGGGAATATATAGGGAGGCCACAAGGCACAACAATCTAACTATGCACAAATGAATACCTCTCCAGCATTACTAGACCTAAGATAAAGGACAACAGGAAAACAAGAGGCATAAACAACCCTTCAGATGACACCATTGAGTTCCAAAGATTCATTTAGACCACCTGTTCAGAGGTGGGTATACACTCAGGGCCAATCAATTTCAAAGAAGATGGATCACTTCCATGACATTTTTCAAAGTGTCTAGGGACCCCTTTAGGAGTGTTTCTCCTGTGCTTTAAGTGAGCAGATAGTTCTACCCACGTATTTGAGGTTATACCCGCATTGTAACATACAGATAACATACTCAAAATTGCAATTAATATGTTGTTTGATTTGAATGTGTTACTTAGGAACAATGTTTGTCCGATGGAGTACATATTTACAAGTAAAGTAAGAATTTCTTCTGCGTTTATAGAACCCTAATACCATTGGGGTTAACCCAGTGTTTCTCAACCTCGGTCCTCAGGGATCCCTAACAGTGCATGTTTTCAAGGTTTCACTGCTGGAGCACAGGAGTGTTCCTTACTAACTGACACATTTTAAAAGCTCCACAGGTGCTGCTCATTATATCACTTGTGATTCTTTAAGGAAACCTAGAAAATATGGACTGTTAGGGGTCCCTGAGGACCGAGGTTGAGAAACACTGGGTTAACCAATTAGTAGAAGGATTCTGGTTCCTATTTAAAAATTTTAAATGACTGGGGGCCAGGACATTTTTTTAATTTCTTCCTTATAGAGCATAACAGGTTTTTCAGGAAGGGTGTCTCTGAGGGTCTCATCTTGTTTTAAAATGGGAAAAAAAAGTCAATGATTTTTTTTAATTTGATAAGATTTACTATGATATTTGGAAATAAAAGCTATTGTATCAGAGCTAAATATATCGTCTTGTTTGGTCATAAGGAGGGATGAACGATCTAATGTCAACACCTCTTGTAATGAGTTTGTTAACACGGAAGTCAGAGGTGAAAGATTGGGCCTCTTTAATAAAGGTATCTCTGGATGAACAATTTCTATATAGTCTCAAGTATTGACCCTTAGGAATATTCTTTCTCCACAGTTGGTAATGTGCACTCTTATAGTGTAGATAGGTATTGGAGTCAACTGCTTTTTTTATAATTGTTGGTATTTATTTTTTCTTCATCCATATTCAAAGTAAGATCCAAAAAGTTGGTGGTGTAATGGTGATAAGAAAACATGAAAACAAGATTATAAGAGTTAGAATTGAGGTGATTAACAAAGGAAAGAACTGAATTATAATCCCCATCCTAAATAATTAAAAGGTCATCAATATAACAGCCATAGAAAACCAGGGAAGCACCAAACTCGCTTCCCCAGACCAGCTCATCATTAAGCTGGCCCAAAATAATAGGTCTACCAGGGGGTGCAGTGAGGGACTTGTGAATTTTAGGTAGATAGTAAAATATGGGAGTGACTGGAAAAGGAAGAAAAAGAAAATTGAATTCCTCTTTTTGGATAATACCTTCTTCTAGTGCATAATCTAACAATTCTTTACAAAGGATGGAAAAAATAGTGCTTGGGTCTCTAGTGAGAACTCTATAGAAATGTTTATCCTGGCGTAAGGCCTCACCGATGTAAGCCTCCATGTCTAATATAACATTTCCCCCCCTTATCAACTTCTTTGATGACAATTGTGGTATCTTGCAGTAATTATTTAAGTGCTAAATTTTCTCCTGTACTCAAATTAAAATTAAAAGACACATTGGATTTGTTACCTACCCTCATAAATTCTTCCAAAGTAAGTTTATAAAATACTTCCAAGCTGGAACTTTTCATAGATCTAGGAAAAATTCAGACTTCCTCTTAAAAGAGGTTTCGGTTCTATGGACTGGATCCAGACCTTGTTAAGTGCGTGAACTTAGTTCCTCAAGTGCTAAACTGTGTTGGTTGCGGGGGAGTCATATTTCATCTTTTGCAAACAGTATTAGAGTTGAAAGCCCTATGTCCCTGAATCTCTATGGGTTCGCCGGTTTCCTCGGGGGAACCAGCCTCCCCAAAAAGGAATTCAAGATTAGAGAGAGCCTCCTGTTCCACTGGATCTAGTGAAAGATGATCCAATGTACACGCAAAGGGTTCTTTTCTTGAATTAAAATATTTGGTCCGATATAATGAACGCATGAATCTGTTAAGTTCGATAAACATTTCAAAAGAATTTCGATGAGCCGTAGGTGAAAATCTTAAACCTTTGCTTAACAGACTATCAGTTCGTTCTGATTCAAAATTCTAGAGGAAAGGTTAAAAATCCCTTTTACGTTTGTAGTGTTCGTAATTTCCTCCCTTTTTCCTCTGGGTCTAGGCTTCTTCCTTTTTTTAATAGTGTGGACAGAGTTTGATATGGGTTGTAATGAAAAGGAGCAGAGGAGGTAGTAGAGGATGATGCTGTTTGAGCTGAAGGGAATTTTTTTTTAGGAATCGCACCACTTAATATTTGTATTGAAGAAGCAGGAGGGGTAGGGGTATGGCACATATTTCTTGAGTAGTAATAATCATATTGGGGGTACAATCCCTCTGTACAGCTTGGTTGTCGTGGGAGGATTGGCCGTGTTCCTGATATTAAAATCTCCATAGGCCTTATTCATTTGTGGTCTACCATTGTTAATCCCATTCTTACTATTCTGTTGTATTATTATTATGTTGATTTTATTATTGGAGTTACTGGAATTTTGATTGTGACCTTTATCATTGCCATTGGTTTTATTGCTACCATGGCCATTTTGAATTTACTGTGTGTCCTGTGTCCGCATACCGTAGTAATAACCTGCGTCATCTGATTATTTCACCATTATGGACAGGAAGTGGAGAAGAAGCTGAAGAAGACTCGGAACCCTCAGCTCAGGCAGCAGCTGGAACAGCTCTTACACCGGATGGTGAGTGGGGGTGAGAGGCCCTGGGCAGCACCTGAGGACTCTGTTAGGCCGTTATTCATTCTCCCCTTGTGTATATTCAGGATCAGCAGGAGAAATCTGCCCAGAGGAGAATAAAGCTGCGAGAGACAGAGAAAGGGTTCAAGAGAGAGCAGCTGGAGCTGGCCAGACAGGGGAAGAGACCGTTCTACCTAAAAAAAGGTGAGACCCTTGAGGGGAGAGTGGGGCAGTTGGTTAGATATTAATAATCAGGGCTCAAAGTAGATGGTACTTAGGACTCAAATGCTCAATTCATCACCCATATATCATAAATTGCACTGTCCACACATAGGAATATAGAGCGCTATACTTATCCTCCTGGGACAGGGTAGCGCTTCCTCCTCCAAACCGTGTCCAGATACTTTGTAGAGCTCGGGTCAATGATGGCAAAGATCAGGAACTTAAGCCCTCCTCCCGCAGTTGTAAATGTCCGGGACCTTTAGCCCACCTCCTTGCGGGTGTCCGGAGCACCGTTGTGTTCCACGGCCTGGTTGTATAAGGCTGCTGTATTCCCCGGATCAAAGTGACAGATCAAACCGCAAATCTATTCTTCAGCATCAATTGGTAAGTTTCTGTTGTAAATTACACTCTACTGACGCGTTTCATCCCACAGGATTTCTTCAGAGGTTATGTGAGTATAACCGCATGTGTCTCAGCGGTCCCTTATATAGTGCATATATATATATATATATATATATATATATATATATATGACAAAAGGAACAAGGGAGCGCCTCGTAGTGCAATTAAAAAGAGGATTTATTGGTAGGCTATTTTAAAAGTCTGGTTATGAATATGAATATGCATAGATAGCATAGTAGAAGCCTGTACATCACCGTTCCATGTATTAGCTGGCGTCCCAGGGTTTCCCAGCGTCATTTCCCTGACAAAGTCCACAGCGACGAAATGTGTAGGAGCCCAGCGACGATGTCATCCGTACCAACGCTGTTTCCTGCCTGCACCTTGCACTCGCAACCTTGTAAACCCTGGGACGCCAGCTAATACATGGAACGGTGATGTACAGGCTTGTACTTGATCTATGCATATTACCTTCTTGCTTTTGGTACGAGTTTTAACCAGACATTTAAAATAGCCCACCAATAAATCCTCTCTTTATTGCACTACGAGGCGCTCCCTTGTTCCTTTTGTCTTGTTTGTAGTTTTGGACGGCAGCAGAAGCCGACCTAAAAGAAGGGAAGCAGTGGACCTATTTGGACCCTAGTGCCTAAATATTGGATATTTAAATTTTACCAAGTACAGTTTTTAATTGATGTTTTACTAGAAATAACTTATTGTGTTACGGCAGCGCCCCTTACGTATGTATGTATGTATGTATGTATGTAATCTCTCCAAGATAGAGGCTGCTTCAAATCAGTTTATAAAGTAATTTCTATAGCAGGTGCACAAGGCAAGGGGAACATGGCCTGGCACTCTAGCCATTACCCAGTTACTAATCATGATCTTCCATCTATAAAATAAAAGTCAGAGGGCCCGATTCAATTGCCGGCGAAGTTTTCAAAAAGTTTGCGTCGGTAAAAATACGACGCCTTCGCCGGCAATTGATCAATAAAAATTCGCCTATTCAATTATTTTTTTACCGCTGCGCTAAAACAGCAGGCAGCGGTAAAAAAATAACCAGAGAAAAAAAAAATCTCTCTGTTAACGCTGCAAATCACCTCCTGCTAGCAGGAGGTGACCGGCACTAGTAAGAGACTATTACCCAGTGCCTGAAATCACGTTCTCGCGATACTTCAGGCACTGGGTAATAGCCTCAGTAGCGCCCGGCACTTCCTGCTAGCAGGAAGTGATTTGCAGCGTTAACAGAGAGATTTTTTTTTCCCCTGGATGGCAGGGCATGGTGCCGCATGCCCTGCCATCCATGGGCATGCTGATGGTTGTAGTTCTATAAGCATCAGCATGCCCTGTTGGGGCACAACATAGGGCAGCATTAAAAATCCGCACCTCTCATAGGTGCGGTTTTTTATCGTTAAAAAAACGGCGTATTTTTAACGCAAAGAAAGAATTGCATTGCAAAAAAAATAACGCCAGTAAATAAAAAAAAAAATGCGTTAAAAATATGCCGGCGAATGATTTTTTCCTAATTGAATCGGGCCCAAAGAATTAGTTACAAATATCTGCAGATATGTGACATAAGCCACCCGCCACTTTCAAGGCTTCTCTGTTAGGTGGTCCTAACTCTAAACTTTAGAGTCACAATTGTGGGTCACATATCAAATATCTTTCTAGACCAAGAGCTAACCTCTTATGAAGATCCCCAAATCGTGTATACGTGTATACTTACATAGTGTGTGACGAGAATCCTTGTCCTCAGGTGACCTCCGGAAGATGGAGCTGGCGGATAGATTCCGGGAGCTGAAGAAGAAGAGAGGAAAGCTGGAGCAGTTCCTGAGTAAGAAGAGAAAGCGGAACCAGATGAAGGACCGGCGGAGACTTCCCAATAACTAGACGCTGAGAGCTGACAGCGCGGTCTAGCACGTTCATGCCGCTAGATCGTGTCACATCTTGTGTTGTTCTTTGAACATGTGGATTTGGAGGAAGCCCAGTCATGCTCGTCCGCAGTGTCCCCTCCCGCGCTGTCCATTTTTTTTCTACTTAAACAATATTTTTCCTCTACAAGGTCATATTTTCTGTATAATAATAATAATAAAGCACATAGAAAGGACTGAAAACTACAAGTAAATGATATACATGTTCATACACACACACATCGCATATACTATATACACACACACACACACACCCCCACATATATACACACACATGTATCCCATATACACATGCACACACCCACACCCACACACCCCC
>WWET01005780.1:13595-30345 GCA_011038615.1 Limnodynastes dumerilii
AGGCCCCTGGTCTGTATGTTACTAACAATCCTGTTATAATGATTGTTAAAACTGTAAAGTTCTACGTAATGAATGAATAAACTTACTGTAAATACATATAGTTTCTGTAATACATTAAACTTTTTTATTGAATCATTCAAATGTGACATCAACTGAGTTCAGTCCAGTGGAGAAGTTACTAGCGAAGAACCTCACAAAGCCGCTAATAGTCTACGGTTGAGTGGTGCCAGCCCCTACACATTCAGTAGTACCGATAGCCCGATTTGCTGCATAGGCACTGATCGCATTTGACCTTGGAGGAATCTGATATATGATGGTCGTTACAACATGATAATAATAGTTTGGATCTTTTTTACTACAAAATCTATCTTTCTGTGATAAAAAGAGGTCAAGAGAGTAGACCTCTGTAAAGAACCTTAGTAAATTATTGGGCATAACTTTAACATGAACCAAGTCATGGCCTGTAGTAACTTCTTCAAACATGATAAAAGTTTGGGTCCTCTTTCTTTACGTTTAAATAAAACATAATGGTTCAGATTCACAGATCAGTATTTACCACGTGCACGTTTTTTTTATGCACACACAAAGCAAGGCAACACCCATGGCACTTTCCTCGCCTGGACGGGTTTTCAGTGACTTACACCTCCATATGGCACCCTTATCTCTTTGGGCCCGATCCAGAACTACGCCCGCCGTAAGATCGGCTGAAAAGCCGATCTGCGCATGCGCCGGGCAGGTGTTGCCCTGCGTAGCTATGGCAACGACTGATCAATGATCGGGTGTCCGTAGGAACAGCGTAGTGACGCTGGAGGGGACGTCCCTAGCGTTATTACGTTAAGGTTAGTGAAAGCGGGCGGGATTTAGTTTAATGAGGGAGGGAGGGAGAGATTAGCGTAACAACGCTCCTGTACGAGCGTATTACCCATTGCTTAGGCCGGCTGATGTTAGGGTAGCCTTCAGCCAGCGTAAGGGGGAGGGGGAGGGATAGTGTCGGGCAGAGTGCACGCCGATACGCTGTGCTTTACTAAGCAAGGCGTATCGGCATAGGAATGGATCAGGCCCTTAGGGCCGTATTCAGAGAACTGTATTTGCGAGAAGTTCAGTGCGTATTTTTAGAGACGTTTCAAATGCGCATGCGTAGTAACTAAATTTACGCTCCATTGACACTGCAACAAGATTTGAGGTTGTTTATTGCAATAAACCGAATGCTTGGCTCACTGTCCAACCTGCACTGGTGATGAGTTCATTGCACAGAGTATATGTCTATTTTCATCCTGCTTTACCTGCGCCTCTAGGAACCACACAACCATTGTCATTGACACCCACAGAACCTGTGTCACTTGGACTATCACCACTGGCATCCTCAGCACTTATACCCACAGCAGTGGCACTTATTTGGCCCAAAGCACCTGTGCCATCAACCCTTGAACCCACAACAGCAGCATTCCTGGCACCCCTTGTACCCACAGCAGTGGAACCTCTGGTAACACCCACAGAACCACCATCATCACAAAAGCAGCACCATGTTCACAATCGCATTCACAACCTCTACCACCTGCTCCAGCATAGGACTAACCATGATGTTCATGCCAAGCACTGCTTGCACAAAAACCATCACCTTCATGAGAACCACCGCCTGCACAAGGACCACCACATTCTTGTGGAATACTCACCTAGTTCAGCGTTGGAGTCCTGGGAGTGGTGGTGGCTTGGCATAGTTGTGTCGCTTCTCCATGGCTTCTTGGCAGGATAGATTCGCCAGATACCAATGGGGAAGCAATATGTCAGCATGGGAAATCACCGTTGGCCAGGATATACCAATGGTGACGGACCATTAAGCTGAAGAGCACAATGGGCCTGATCCTGAACTACAGCTAACATGGGACTTACGCAATTCATTTGCGTAAGTCCCCTGTCTGGGAGCATGCGCACTCCAGGTGTTCTCTGTGCATCAGTACTAATGTGTCACAGTCGGCGGTAAACGCCGCCGGACTTACCCGCGGCCACGCTCCTCTGACTCCATCGGCGTGCTGCGGTCCTGTCTGGCGGGAGCTCCGGCTCATGGGCGCCGCCATGACAGTCCGTGGCACATGACTGCCAAGCACCAATCGGGCCTCAGCAGCCGCAGCCATGTGACACACATGGCCAATCAGCCCTTAGAGAGGGCTATTTAAACCCAGCCAGAGCTCTCTTCTGTGCCAGATCTACTTTGTCACAGAAGGAGCCTGGTTTTCTCATTTCTGCCTGAAAATCCAGCCTGCAATCTAGCCTGAAATCCAGCTTGTTATCAAGCCTGCAATCCAGCCTGTTATCTAGCCTGCAATCTAGCCTGCAAACCAGCCTGCAAATCTAGCCTGCAAATCCAGCCTGCAATCCAGCCTGCAATCCAGCCTGCAATCTAGTTTGCAATCTAGCCTGCAATCCAGCCTGTTATCCAACTTGCAATCCAGCCTGCAATCTACTTTGCAATCTAGCCTGCAATCCAGCCTGTTATCCAACTTGCAATCCAGCCTGCAATCCAGCCTGCAATCCAGCCTGCAATCCAGTCCTTGCAGTCCAGTACTTGCAAGCCAGTCCTTGTAATCCAGTCCTGTAGTCAAGTCCTTGCAATCTAGTCCTTGCAATCTAGTCCTGCAATCCAGTCCTGCAATCCAGTCCTGCAGTCCAGTCCTGCAGTCCAGTCCTGCAATCCAGTCCTGCAGTCCAGTCCTGCAATCCAGTCCTGCAGTCCAGTCCTGCAATCCAGTCCTGCAGTTTAGTCTGCTATCCAGTCCTGCAGTCCAGTCCTGCAATCCAGTCCTGCAGTCCAGTCCCGGATATCTACCCGACTCCGCCCTCTCTCCAACCCACAGTTGCCCCCGAAACTACCAAGGCCGTGATAATCACTTTTTGATATCATCATCGCACAAGATTATAATATGTCTGATTGCCCTTTGTGGCTACCATGTTTATCAAAAAATTAATATCAACTTCTCAATGTTTTTGGGGTTTAACCTTCATAGCCTTTTGCTCACCAGGTTCCCGGCTGTGCTAAATACTCTTTCAGAGTATACACTGGAGGGTAGGCAGCTTAAGTACCGTGTTGCTAATTTGTATAAGGGAATCCACCTTAACTTTTTTCCTCACAGTATTGAAATGAATGATTGATTGATGAGGTGCTAATTTTGAAATGATCATGCTCGTAATCATCCACCATTCTATTGATGCTTACATCAGTGTTGTTAGTATATGTGGGTATGTCTATTAAGGCTGACCAGATATCATAATCTTTGACTGTGGTGTGCTGTGTTGACCCTGCATCACCAGTGATTGTGTTTGAAAATGACAGTTGTTTCCTGACAGTAGAATGTCCTGGAGAAGCTAAAGGAGGAGACGTGGTATGTGCAAGAAAAAAACACACAAGGCCGCGCTTCAATTCAAATATATGAAATGTGTGCAAGTGTACATATAAATGGAGAGGTGTAGCCAAGAACCAAAATGAGCACTGTGTAACTACAAGGAAAAAAACACAGGTCTGGCGCTTCAAACAAACATTATATAATAGTAGGTGTCAGCGCATGTATGTTACTGTTAGTTTACTTTAAGAGCCTGACCCCTCGACAATATGGCCGCTGTAGACTTTTCAAATGGCAGGAGTGTCTTAATAGACTTCCTGAGAACACATTTAGCAAATGGATAGGGATTAATCTATAGGAGGTGCCTTGATGCTAGGCAGGTGAGCTTAAGCTAATATAGCTATATTGTGAACTAAACCTCCTTTTTATGTATGTGTTATGTGCAATGTGATCTGACAAGTTGCTCACAAGTAGTTTAATAGCATAGCACTTAAACCTAGGATCAAGTATGGTTGCCAAAATATAGTGATCATTTTCCAAGATCTGGCTAACCCTAGTGTCCTGCCAAAGAGAATTCAGAACTTGATCGACAAGTCCAACATACTTGCCAGATTCGCTTACCATAATCTCCTCCTTCTGCTTCTCCAGCTTTGAGACATCAGGTTAATTAAGGGGATGACCTGACTGATGCTTGCAGAATCTGAACTAACTTCATAGGTTACAATTTCAAGAGGTTTTAGTACATTACATAACACAGAAATTATTCTCCAGTGTGCTGCATTAAGGTAACATCCCTCTCTCCCTATGTCATGGCTTGAGGTGTACGTCTTTATAGCTTGCCTCCAGTCGCTGCGGCATATAAAGGGTGGAATTTCACCTAGTTACTACCTTTTGCTTCAATTGGTGTGATGGGAAATGGAACTTTTCTTGAAGCTCATGAAAAGGTCGTCAAGCACTGGCCGAATGTTGGAAATGGCCAGTGATTTTATGTGCCACAGCAAGCATTTTCTGCACAGATCAGTAATTTTTTTAAGAAATACTGCACCACCAAGTTGATTGTATGCGCAAAACATGGTAAATTTGCCAATTTGCAATGTTCATAAAATATTACTTTTACTATATGAAACCACAAAGCTGGTGGACAGTTGTAGTGGGGTCAGCCAGTTAGCTAAGACATCACATAGTTTATCCAAAATATTGGCACCAGTATGCTTCTTCATGAAACCGGTAATGCAAAGAGTAGCCTGTCTATGAATGACCTGGCATTGAGTGACTGCAGCTGCTGCTGCTGAAGGTGATTCCCCTACCCAGCATGCTGTCACAGTTACATTATCTTTCGCTTGACCAGTACCAGTTGTCCACATATCTGTAGTTATATGTATAGTCGGTACAATGGCATTTTGTAGACAACAAATAACTTTTCCTTTTATCTCATGGTATAGTTCAGGAATTGCTGTCTTAGATAAGTAGAATTATGATAGAATTTTGTAGCGTGGACACATGACCTCAACTAATCTTATAAAACTGGGTGTTTTAACTGTGGATATAGGACGTAAACGTACTGCTATCATAGCAGTCATGGCATCAGTAATGCGCTTTGCTACTGGGTGGCAGCTGTCATACTTGGTTCCTTTAGCAAAAAACTTGTTCCATGAACAATTGTTGTTTGAAAAAGATAGATTTCTTGGACCCTTCTGTAAGGAGGATTCACCACAAGAAGCAGCATCAGCATGTTTCGTTCATGGATTCCTCAAGGGAGTTGCATTGCCTAAGCGAAAGCAATGCAGGACTACCCAATATCCCTAATGAGGATGTTGATGATGAAGGTGTTGCAAGTGGAGATTTAACATATTGGGATCTATCCCTGTTACTAGTAGCTGTTGATGGACTGCTTACTAAAAGTGATTTTGCTGAAGTTTTGGATAAACATTGAGTATGCACTCATTGCAAATGATGTAACAAGGAGGAGGTGTCTAGATGTCAGATGTCAGGATTTGGGTAAAAATATTTTCAGACAGAGGAGGTTGATTTTTTTGTTTGTTGCCCAGGCATAACCGGTTGCAGTCCCCGCATAGAAGGAAGGAATCCAGAAAGTTCCTTTTCAGATGTCCCTATTTCGAATACCCCTCCATTTTAGAATTATTTGCCGATCGGCATACTCACCCATTCATTTTCAAAAACACCGCAGCTACAGCAGGACCCGATGCTTCACCCGACCACGGGAAAGGTGAGAAATCTCTCCAGGGTAAAGCTGTTAGGGTTAGACTAAGTGGAAGGGAGGGTTAGAGTCAGGCTGCTGGGAAGGGAGGGTTAGGGTCAGGCTGCGGGGAAGGGAGGCTTAGAGTTAGGGTCAGAATTAGGGGAAGGGTTGGTGTTAGCTTCAACACTTACCTTTTGGAGCACTATGTTCGGTGCTCCAGGAATCGATTACTATGCATCATCGAGGCATAAGCAATCGAAATCCCAGCCAGGGACCCACACCCAGGCATAACAATGCGCTGTTCACGGGCATAAATTGTTGACATCAAAGTCTGACTTTCTTCGATACAAACAACATCATCCTCCACATTGCCATCAACTTGTGGCTGATTTATACTACCACCATTGCATCCTCAATTTCAATATCAATGCCAACAGCATCATTATTTTGACTAATGGTTGTCATCATGACATTTGGAGAAGGATCATAAATGTAAGTAGGCTTCTCTAAAATTATTGTGTTCTCAGAATCATAACTGTTGGAATCACAGCCAAATTTAGTGGACAACCTTTCACTCTCCTCATTTATTTTTGAGATTTCAGAAGGCAACATTTTTGAAGGGAACTTAATTTTTTTCCCCATACAGATTTGCCTGAATTACAGGTGACTGATCCTCCCTGGCTTTCTTTGGAAATGGATTTTGTTGTGGAGGCTCTAGTGCGTGTAACAATAACAGCACCAACAAGCGCAAATAGCGGCCACGGCACAAGCCTTTATTTTCCACTACATGTAGTTTATGGTATGTTGGTAATATGACATTTGTCTGCAATCACTATTCCAATATGACTTTCTGATAAAGTTTTACAAGGCGGTGATAACAAGTTTTCCCTTTGGAATTGCCATAGCTTATTCTTTCCTCTTAAACATGTACAATTTTTACTGGTAAACATTGCTGAAGTACTAGGAGGACTGAGAGTCCCAGCACTAGAACAACAAGGATGCACTGGTTCTATAGACTGTTGTCCCATTATGGAATTTTATTCAGTAGAATAAATTAATAATTATCGAATTCGAAAAAAATATTGAATTTGTTTTAAGTGCAGATAAAAGGATCTTGCATTTGTAATGGAGTGTAGAAGGAATACACAGTACACTATACTGAATAAGTTTGCAAATGTCCGCAGCTTACAGTGTGCCTAATAAAGAGAGATTTAATGACCGCAATCAGTAATTTAAATCAATAGAAAACAGGATTTTTTAAAAGAGAGGTGCCCAAGTACGTTGCAAACTGTGTGCTTTACAATAGGAGCTTACAGCATGTCTAATAGAGAAAGTTTTAATGACTGCAAACACTGATGTGATTCAATAGAAAACAGAATTTTTTTAAGAGAAGTGGCCAAGTATGTTGCAAAACATATGCATTAAAAAAGGAGCTTACAGCATGCCTAATGGAGAAAGATTTTATGACTGCAATCAGCAATTTGAATAAATAGAAAACAAAACTATTTAAAAGAGAGGTGCCCAAGTACGTTGCAAACCATATGTATTGCAAAAGAAGCTTAAAGCATGCCTAATAGAGAGAGTTTTATTGACCGCAATCATAGATTTGAATCAATAGAAAACAGGAATGTTTTATAAACACGTGCCCAACTATGTTGCAAATTGTATGCGTTACAATACAAAAGGAAGTAGATTGTATTTGTGCAGCTTACAGTATGCCTATTAGAGAAAGATTTAATAACCACAATCACTAATTTGAATCAATAGAAAACAGGAATTTTAAAGAGAGGCGCCCAAGTACGTTGAAAAATGTATGTGTTTCAAAAGGAATTAGATTGTATTTGTGCAACTTACAGCATGCCTAATAGAGAGAGTTTTAATGACACCAATCACTAATTGAATCAATAGAAAACAGGAACTATTTAAAGAGAGGTGCCCAAGTATATTGCAAAATGTATGCATTACAATACAAAAGGAAGTAGATTGTATTTGTGCAGCTTACAGCATGCTAAAGAGATTTAATGAGTGCAATCACTAATTTAAATCAATAAAAACAGGAATTTCTTAAAGACAGGTGTCCAAGTATGTTGCAAACCTATACGTTACAAAAGGAGCTTAAAGCGTGCCTAATAGAGAGAGTTTTAATGACTGCAAACACTGATGTGATTTAATAAAAAACAGGAATTTTTTAAAGAGGTGCCCAAGTACATTGCAAACCATATGCACAACGAAAGGAGCTTACAGCATGGCTAATAGAGAGAGATTGCAATCACTAATTTGAATCAATAGAAAACAGGAAATTTTTAAAGATAGATGCCCAAGTACATTGCAAACCATATGCGTTACAATACAAAAGAAAGTAGATTGTATTTGTGCAGCTTATAGCGTGCCTATTAGAGAGAGATTTAATGACCACGATCACTAATTTGAATCCATAAAAAGCATACATTTTTTAGAGAGGTGCCCAATTACACTGCAAAACGTATGCGTTATAATACAAAAAGAAGTAGATTTTGTATTTGTGCAGCTTATAGCATGCCAAATAGAGAAACTTAAGGAGTGCAATCACTAATTTGATTTACAAGAAAACAGGAATTTTTTTTTAAAGACAGGTGTCCAAGTATATGCAAACCATATGTGTTACATTACAAAAGAAAGTAGATTGCGGGAGCGGGAAGATGTGAGTTCCATCAGCTCCGTCTTCTACCGATGATTTTGGACAAATTAAGAGCATCAGACCTGGGGTATTCCCCCCATTGGGTGCCTGGGAGCCTGTTCTATACCTGCCTGCAGATTGGAGGGCACCTCATCGACTCAGGACTGCCGCAAAGGTTTCTGCAGCGTTTGCGGCCTAGCCGCCTGGCTGGACTGAGTCGCGTCCTCGTTGGGAACATTGGTGTCCGCGACCTCCCCCCCACAGGTGCAGCAAACAGCTTAGAGGGTACTCACCCCAATGTGAAACATCAGGTGGAGACCGGGGACGCCTGCTCCTGCTCTCAAGGGGGCACTTGTGCTGGAGCTTGGAGGCTCCTGGCATCTGGACTGCGACATCACTGAGACGCAGAGGCCGGCCGCCATCTTGAGAGGCGGCCCTCCAGGAGCACAGTCACGGTGAGGGAGCCTTAGACAGCACAGAAGGTCACTGGCTTTTGAGATTTATGCTACAGGGCAGGACGTTGCCTGCCACAGCTGCAAACAGTTAACTCCTCTCCATATCTTTACAATCAACTGGGGCAAATTCAGCTATAGAGAGTTGAGGTGGGCCTCTTCCACCCTCCCCTTTGCCTAGAGTCTCCTATCTGCCTGCTGGCTGATTGTTACACATTATATTTTCCGTATCCACCATCAGTGCTGTGTGAAGATTCTTATCTGGGCTCTCAACCTGGTAGCTCATACCTGCTATTACAGACATAAGCTGACTTAAAAGTTTTACTTGTAATATCCTGCCTCTGCCACCAGAGGGAGCCTGATCTCCACAACTTTGCACCTCAGCTAGTGAAAAGTTTAACAGCTTGCCCGATCTCAACTACAGCCTCTATATCTACCTGCTTTTATGGGATAACCCCCTTTCTGTCAAGTTATAATGTAAACTACTCCATTACATCCCTGGGATACAACATCTGCTAATGTTTATCTAATTTCAATCATATTGCATACAACATATCTGCTTGAGTCACCTATCTGGACTTATCTCCACCTCTTTCTTCTGAGTGGCATATTTATCTATCCCGCCGGATATGCCTCCTAAAAGGGCAAAACCCTCACCCCTTCAGCCACCTGTCAGATTTCCACCTCGCTCTCCTCAGATGCAACCCGCCAAACAGATAACTAAGGCTGCTGCTTCTAATGCACCCCACCCGCACCTGCAATCAAGCGGGACCCCTCTGGTTCCTGATATGACACCAAACATGGATGACGAGGCTCCACTCACGGTGAAGACAATGCAGCAACTGTTGTTGTTCCTTAGAGCGGATATCCATGCAGACCTCAAAGCGTCACTCCAGGAGATTAGAGCAGATATTACAGAACTGGGTGAGCGTACTGACCACTTAGAAAATAATGGGTGAGCTGGTTCACTCGCATAATGATCTACTGAATGCCCAAGATACATTACAAAAAGAAGTGGACTTTCTTAGGGTCAAAGTTACTGACTTGGAGATACGAGCCCGGAGGAATAACATCAAAATCCGTGGCATTCCGGAATCTGTATCTAGCCAAGATCTTCCAATTTATGTTAAGGATCTCTTTGCTCCCTGATTCTCCTGAATCAGAACTTTTGCTGGACAGAGTTCATCATCTATTAAAGTCTAATATTGTTCCCCCGCAACAGGTTAGAGACGTCCTTATGAGAGTCCACTTTTTTCACACTAAGGAGAACATCTTATGAGTTGCCCGTAACAAAGAGGATTCTGAGATCCTGCAGAATCTACAAATATTTCCAGATTTGTCAGCCGCCACACTCAACAGACGATGAGAACTGCGACTCATCACCATTGCCTTGCGGGCTCAAGGAATTCCATACCGTTGGGGATTCCTGGTAAAGCTGTTGGTGCGCTACTCTAACTCTCTACATACTATTTCAACAATGGAGGAAGGACTTTCTCTTTTGTCATCCTGGAAGATTCAAGTCCGAGATCCCAGTCAGCCACACTCTGTTGATGTTTATTGTTACAATTTTATGTGTGAAATTCGCCTCAGTCCCGGTGTCACAGTGTAATCCCCCCTCTTTTTCTATTGGTTCCTGGTGGAACAATTTTTTAAGTATACTTCTGCGCAATAATTTCTCTCAGTTACATAGCCTGTCTTCACTTATATAGCGGTGAAGTACAGTCCTGCTTAATGGAACTGTATAATTCTGGGGATTGTTACCCCTAAAGTGACACCGACTCCGGGCAAGTTAATTTTTGATTAGTCCTAGATAATGTTTATATTCATACTATTTGTATTTTCTTACATATTGTTTGTAAGATATGTTGTTCATACCTTTTTCTTTGTTACATGATACCTGCTTGTTACAATTAGTACCCCAGGGATGTATATCTCGCTTGAGTGGGCCCGCCCCCCACAATGTTAGTTTTGCCACACTGTCCCATGTGGCTTCCATACCGGCCCGATATACTGGGCATGTTTGGTTTTTCCCTCCCCAAATACTTTCCTGTTGTTCTTTTTCTTTTCCGTACTCCCCTAGGTGCCCTTGAGGATAGTTTTCAGTAGACTTTCTATTCTATCTTCATTCAGCTATCTACTATACATTGCCCACCAGGAAGCTATGGTTAAGTTACTTACTTTAAATGTTAATGCTAAATTCCCCAGTGAAAAGAAGATTGGCTTTAGCAAGTTTCCAATCTCATCGAGCAGATGTGATGGCGCTTCAAGAAACGCACTTTCACGTCAGGTCCCCCCCTAGATTTACTAACCATAATTACCCTGACTGTTACACTTCAAACGGCCCTTATAAAAAAAATGGCGTGGCTATACTTGTGCACTCTAGAGTTCACTTCGAACTTGTTACACAAACCTCAGATAAAAATGGTAGATATATCATAATCGTGGGCAAGCTTGAGTCTCGCTGGGTCACTATAGCATCGTTGTACGCTCCTAACACCCATCAAATACCCTTTCTCCGAAACTTGTTTGAACGTGTGCAAGCTCTTAGGAAAGGCCATCTTATCCTGTTAGGTGACTTCAATTTGGTTCCTGATCCATCCTTAGATAGGACTAAACAGGCGGGTGGTAAGGTGGGCTTGAGGGACGCCCAATCAGTGGCCCTTACAAAAAGTCAGAGAATTTGAGTTATATGATGTGTGGAGGGTGTTGCACCCAGACAAAAGAGATTATACCTTTTATTCCCCCCCTCACAAAACCTATTCTCATATTGATTTAATTCTATCGGACAAATTGACCCTTCAGCACTCAATCTCTATAGATATCCTCACAAAAGTATGGTCAGACCATGCCCCAATTGGTGTTGGGATATTCAGAAAAATAATACCCCTCCTCGTCCGTGGAGACTACCAAAGTACATTCTCACTGACTTCACTGCCAGGACAGAACTTGCTGACACTCTAACAGACTACCTATTACACAATACCCCAGACCAAACAAATGTGTTCACCCACTGGTGCGCCCTGAAAGAAGTATTGAGAGGGGGGTCTATTAAAATAGTTTCTAGGATCCACCATCAAAACTCCTACGCCTTCCTGCAACTACTTACTAAATTGTCGCAATTAGAGACCACCCATAAAATCTCCCCCTCACCACAAAATGCATTAGACTTAGCAGCCACCCGTAAGGAACTTCAAAGTAAATTGGTGCAGCGAACACATCTAGCCATTAAAAAAATTCTACTCTACTCTTCTGGCAATCGGGCTGGTAAATTGTTAGCCTGCAAATTTAGAACTAGACAAGCTTCCTACCGTATCAATCATTTGATTTCCCTTTCAGGTGAAAGAATTCTAAACCCATATCATATAGCAAATCATTTTGCTGAATATTACTCCAGTCTATACAACTTGCAAAACACTCCTACTCTTATTCACCCTTCTCCTGAAACTAATGAGAATTTTTTGGGAAAGGTAACTCTTCCCTGTTTAGATACAGAAAGCTTGGAGGGTTTGAACACCCCGTAGACTGTGACAGAGGTGAAGGCAGTTATCACCTCTCTCCCTAAAGGGAAAGCCCTGGGGCCAGATGGCTTTATCTCCTCCTTCTATCAGGAGTTTTCTAACCAGGTAGCCCCCCTACTGACTAAATTATATAACAATATTTTGGAAGGTGACTCTTTCCCAGCGGAGATGTTGTCGGCTCAGGTGGTTGCTATTCCAAAGCCAGGGAAGGACCCAACAAGCCCCCAAAACTATAGGCCAATTGTGTTATTAAACGTAGATTTAAAAATGTATGCAAAACTTCTGGCCAATAGAATTGCCCTATTTCTGCCAATCCTAGTCCACCCGGATCAAGTGGGATTTATCCTCAATCATCAAGCATAAGATGCCACTCAAAGAGTCCTGGATGGTGTAGACCTATTGAACTCTAGGAACCTTCAGGGAATCCTTCTCTCGTTGGACGCAGAAAAGGCCTTTGATCGCCTACACTGGGGATACATGAGCCAGGTGCTTCGTAAATTTGGTTTCGCTGGCCCAGTTTTACACGCAATTCTGGCTTTATATATAGTACCTAACGCCCAGGTATTTATTAATGGTTTTCTATCCGACTCCTTTATAATCAACAACGGTACTCGTCAGGGCTGCCCACTGTCCCCATTGATTTTTGCTATGGCAATGGAACCATTGGCTGCCACAATTCTGTGTCAGATCCTGCTATCTCTTTACCGGCCTTACACTCCATGCTGGCTGCTTTCTCCCAGGCCTCCTACTATAAGTTAAACACCTCTAAAACGGAAGCTCTTCCCATCAACATTTCCCCAAAACTTCTAAACCACCTTCAGGCATTGTTTCCATATGTGTGGAAGAGGGAGGCGCTCTCCTATCTAGGAATTGCCATCCCTACCAATTCTTCAAAGATATTTGACTGTAACTATAGTCCTTTAATCAAGGTATCTTAATTAACTAAAGGTTTGATGCAATACGAGGTTTCCTGGTATAGCTGCCTTCAAAATGATGATACTCCCCAAGATACTATACTATTTTAGGACCATACCTTATTCCCCCCTGCCAGTCATCTCAACAAATTACGTACCCTTATGACCTCCTATGTCTGGCGTAAACGTCCTCCCAGGGTGGCCAGCTCTCGGCTGTATCTTTCTCGCAAGGCTGAAGGAGTACTCTTGCCCAACTTGGTTGGTTATCAACAAGAATGTGTCTTAGCCCAGATAAGGGATTGGACTCTACCACCAGGGATAAAGGTGTGGGTGGATCTTGAACGAGGTGTCAACCTTTATTAATCACTATCTGACTTACTGTGGACGCCCCAGCCTCTGAGACCTTCTGGCTCCTCCTCTCTAACAAGTGTCTCGCATAGTTTAAAAGTATGGGAAAACTGTGTAGTGGTGAATAGATTATTTTCTGTAGCCCAACTGATCCCTCACACCAATTTTACATTTTGGACTGCTCATGGTATTGCTACGCTAGATCAAATAATGCAATCAAATGGCCTTCTTCCCTTCTCCCATATACAAACTAAATTTAATCTCCCCAAGACAGAAAACTATAGATATCTACAAATCAGTCATTGGTGGAACTGAATTAGTCTCAGGGGCAGTCAGCTCTCAATACCGCCTGAACCTTTCCTCTCTAAATTGACTGATCCTTTAACCAAACATAATATATCCTTTTGGTACAAAATTCTAGTTTTGGAAAATTCCCCCCCCCCAATTGCAGGGCCCAATTTTGCTTGGGAGCAAGACTGTGAAATTACATTCTCTTCCGCCCAGTGGAAGCGTATTTTCGCGCTCATTTTTAAAATGTCTAAGTGTATAGACCACTCCGAGAGACAACTTAAGTTACTGCATCGTCTTTATCTCACACCGGCCCGTCTCCATAAAATATGGCCTGACCAATCCAAGCTTTGCTGGCGCCGGTGTGGAGAGATTGGAGATGTATTTCACATTTTTTGGGAGTGCCCTTCTATTCGGCCGTTTTGGAGGGAGATAGCTAATTTAATCAAAGAGGTCTGTAATATTGAGGTTTCACTGTCACCGCAGATAGCATTGCTGCATGTATACCTTCCAGATTTCACATCGGATTAACGTACATTGTCTGCCATATTTTGTTGGCAGCTAAAACCCAAATTGGACAATACTGGAAGTCTCAAACTATCCCCTCTATCCCCAAAGTAATTGCAAGAGTCTCCTTTTGCCACGCGATGGAGACGCTGGATGTTCCTTACTTCTCTAAGCCCAACTCTCCTCGTATGCTCTGGTATAGGTGGTCAGAATACATTGATAATAAGACTCGGTTATCTCCTGTCCCTTCTATAATACTCACTGAGACCCCTGAGAGCCCAGACCCAGAAGCACTGGTTGAAACCTGATTACTTTGATTGGTTACTAGCTGCTGAGTCCCTTCCTTAGTGGATCCCGGGTAGCTTGTTTCCCCCTCCCTCCTTTTCTTACCTGCTCCCAGTTGACAGATATACTATTAGTTGATATCACAGCTATGAGATTATTGCTAAATTTGTCTCTGCAATGTGTATTGATAAGTATACAATTTGTACATTGTCAATGGTGATGTGTGGGTTCTCCTTCCCCTTTCTTTTTTCAGTATCCCCTTATTTTATTTGTTTGGAAAATTCAATAAAAATTTTATGTAAAAAAAAAAAAAAAAGAAAGTAGATTGTATGTGAGCAGCTTATAGCGTGCTAAACAGAAAAAGATTTAATGAGCGCAATCACTAATTTGAACGAATAAAAACAGGAACTTTTTAAAGATAGGTGCCCAAGTACGTTGCAAAAGGAGCTTACAGCGTGCCTAATAGAGAGAGTTTTAATGACCGCAAACACTGATATGATTTAACAGGAATTTTTTTTGCCCATGGTTTGCCCATATGCAAACCATATGCATTGCAAAAGGAGCTTACAGCATGCCAAATAGAGAGAGATTTAATGACTGCAATCACTAATTTGAATCAATAGAAAACAAGAAATTTTGTTTGAGAGGTGCCCAAGTACGTTGCAAAACGTATGCATTACAAAAGACAGTAGATTGTATCTGTGCAGCTTACAGCATGCCTAATAGAGAGAGTTTTAATGACTGCAATCACTAATTTAAAGCTATAGAAAACAGGAATTTTTTAAAGAAAGGTGCTCAAGTTCATTGAAAAATGTATGTGTTACAATATGCCAGGAACATTTATGATTCCTATCTGAAATGTACAATATTTCTCTGTTAATTATTGTTGGGAACAATGGGCTGGATCCAGACCTAGTTAAGTGCTTGAACTTAGTTACACCTGGGCTAAACCATGTTGATTGCAGGGGGAGTCAAGTTAATTGTATTCTTTGCATGCAGGGATATATCTTTGCATTGCTTACTGCACACAGATACTGACCAGCTTTACTATCACACTCAGGGCCGGACTGGGACTAAAAATCAGCCCTGGCATTTGAAGCACACAGGCCCACCTGCTGTGGGGTTTGTTCACAATATTGTTACTCGCAGTTTGGGAGACACATTGTATTATTATAAAGGGGTGGTACTAAGGGGCTGGATACACATGATGGTGGGTACTAAGGAGCTGGATACACGTGATGGGGGTACTAAGGGGCTAGATATACATGATAGGGATACTAAAGGCCTGGATATACATGATGGGGGTACAAAGGAGCAGGATACACATGATGGAGATACTAAGGGGCTAGATATACATGATGTGGGATACTAAGGGGCTGGATACATATGATGGGGATAGGGAAAAAACAATGGATGGACACAAAAGAGAGCAAAAAAAAACCACTTGTCTACAAGTACATACCCTGCCATATCTACTCAAGTGGTTAATTTAACACATGCTTTATGACATCAATATATTTGTAGAAAATACCACGAGTAATCATTTTAATAAGAAAAATAAATAAATTCACAATATATTCCTAAAAAAGACCATCAAGTACTATCAAGTTTTTACATTCATAACTTAATATATTAACCCCCATAAAGTTTTATATTATGTACTAAATATTAATACTAAATCAGAGAAAAAGCCACAAAACAATGGTGCCCTTGAGAAGTGATGGGGAGATGCCCAGACAGTGCAGTGCCCCATTGTATCTGCCCAGTTCCAGGGGGGGGCATCATTGTTTAATGCCCTCTTCATCATTTGCCCCTCAGCCTGGCCATCCAATTATATTGCTCCTCCAGCCAGTGCAGTGCTGCAGCAGCTGTCCCCTTATAAGATGTTCGGCAGAAGCTGCCCCCTTATAAGATCTTCTGCAGCAGCTGCCCCTCCCCAGATGTTCTACAGCACCTTCTCCCCCACAAGATGTTCTGCAGCACCTGCTCCCCCACAAGATGGGCCACATTATGCTGCCCAGTGCCCCACA
Source organism: Limnodynastes dumerilii (assembly GCA_011038615.1). Lineage (NCBI taxonomy): Eukaryota > Metazoa > Chordata > Amphibia > Anura > Limnodynastidae > Limnodynastes > Limnodynastes dumerilii. Next base: position 30,129 of record WWET01005780.1, read on the forward strand.
ATAAAAACAAAGCTCCTTAACATTTTTTTTAAACTCATTATTGCAAATTTTATATAGTAAACAGACAGTGGGTGATACATATACCAGCAGGGCCGGTGCTAGGTCCCTGGGCACCCTAGGCGAAGTTTGGCCTCTCTAACCCCCCTCTTATATGCGCCCCTTCCTATGCTCCTTCAGGCCTCTATGTCACCTTCATATGTCCCCTTCAGGTCTCTAT
>WWET01005780.1:44320-58222 GCA_011038615.1 Limnodynastes dumerilii
GCTGCTGCTGCAAGACAAGGCTTCATTTGATTGAATTCATGCTGCTTCTTTTACCCGTACCTCCAGGGGAATCTGTAGGGACAACGTACTGCCTAGGAAAAGGTGAAGTGTTGGCTGTGAGGCCGCTATGGGGGGTGTTTTTTTAGGGATAGTGTTAGCCTCCAATACGGGTTGCAGCAATTAATATAAGTATTTTCTTCTTATCCATGTCTTGCACTACAGTTGTTACTGTTTGATATACTTTTTACTATATTTTGCCTATCAATGTTTTTCCCTTGATACACTATATTGATAAATTATTAAATAATATTTAGAATTTTGATTTATTTGTTTGTTTATTTGTAAGAGTTACAATCTAAATATTTATGGACAAGTAGTACCCTTCCCAACTGTTTTGCTTGGAGTTGTCACGTCTATGCGACAACTCGATTGTATACTATTTCAAGTGATTTAAAACTTTGAAAGAGCACTTCCCAATTGTAGGAGATTGTATGTCCAATTATTCGTGTTAAGCTGTGCGGTACATTCGTGTTTCAATTGAGAGAAAGACAGTGCAGACTCTACAAATGGAGATACCAGGCAAGCCACAGTGAATTGTGGGGGACATCTAAGTCAATCTAATGGTGGTAGATTCCGCCAACCCTATCAACACCACTGTTTCTGTGATTTTCCATCTGCAACACGGTGCCTATCATTCCTTTATTATGCAATAACCCAGCATCATTACAATTCCTGTTTTATTTCATCTATACAAGTGTCTGCAGTTGTTACCAGCCGCCACTGTAGAATTACAAATTATTACAAGTGTAACCCGTTATTGCCTTGGAATTACAAACTACAGCAAGTTGCTGCTCATCATCTTCATTGCCACCATTCTTGTTACTGAAAGTAAACAACACGGCCGCAATCATTGTACGGAACTCCCTGTTTTATGTGCACGAATAGAGGTACCTCTTGCCTAATTATTTGTGAACATGTGTTTCATGTGCTTTGCCAAGTAATATCATTCACAACTGTCAGTGTTATTTCTTGTTTAGGCTTTCGTGCTATTGTTGCTGAATACCAGTTTGATCTAGGTAGGCCTTGTCTTTGTGAAGTAAAAGTAACTGTCAGAAATAGTGTTTTAGGTGATGTACTAAAAGTTATTTCTGAAATGGATACTGGGCTTAAGCTTTTGCCATATTAGTGTGTTTAGAGTCAAGTTGATTTGCCTACTGAACGTTATTGAACTCAGCTTATGTGATTGCTACATGTTGAAATTCAAGTATATTTGCATTGCTGATATGTGTGCATTATTCTGTTCATTACTTAGCTCTGTTGTGCAAAACCGTTTTGTTTTCTCAAGGTCCCTGCCGACCCTCTGAATAAACAACTGTGCTTTTCAACTTAATCAGTTATCCTCTGTCTTTTCAAGAATTGTCTCACTACTCTAACCTCTCCGAACGGACCAGAAGGAACCTGCACCAACCACCAGGTACCACACATCCACACTACCAACTAGATAGGGGTGCTACAGCTGGGCCTCAGCAAAGGGGAGGTTTATGAAGCCTCAGCGAAAACCCCTCCCCAACAAAATACAACCAGAGGACCAGAGGTTAGGTGGCATGTTCAAAGAAACCTCCCCACACAGGGAGTTTAATGATACCTGAGCTAAATGTATTAACCCTGTGTTTCCCTTAAAATTGCAAATATCTTTAAAGACAAATTTAAAGATATTAAACTTGTGTTGCATCAAATGCTACATTATTTTATAAAAATTTAAGAGACCAGTAATAATGTAAACGAGAATGTATTAACAAAGATCATATAGATATAACGTTTATCATGGACTGGAGTCAAAGTGCCAGATCCAGAACTACGTCCGTCTTCCATAGACGGACGTAGTTCAATAAACAGTAGCTACTGCGCATGCGTAGTAGCTATTGTACGTAATCTGCGTATCGTTTCGATACGTAGATTGCGTATATGCGGTCTAAAAGTTCTGGATCCGGCCCAAAGAGCGTCTAATAGGAGTTGCTTTTATCAGGTTAATAAATTGAAGGCTTAGCCATATAAATATATTTCTATAGTAAGCTCAAAAAAATATTCAATAAAATAAAAAATTGGTCTTCAATATATTGTATATTTTTATAGTACATTATCATTTCAAGAATTTTTTTTCTCATCCAATTTAATTCAGTATGGCTTTATGATTCTATGTTAATAAAAATAATTTGTTTATAAATAATAAAAGATGTATAATATAATCTCCGATCCAGAAAGATTTTAAAAATGTTGTTATATTTATTCATAGAGGAAGAAACTGGAATTCAATCTAATGCCCTAGATACCTTCTGGGCGTTGGATACAGGTGTGTTGGTTGTCACTGAGGAAAAACCCTTCACGGCAACGACACTCATAGCTCCCCATCACGTTGACACATGTCTGCTGGCATCCACCATTGCCTTCCATACACTCGTCCAAATCTGAATGAAAAGAGTAAAAGCAAAAAACATATTGAAATAACAAAAAAAAATGAAATGATAAAATATGTGGTTTATGTATTAAAAGTAAATAAAATAAAATTTAGACAAATGTTTTCCTTTAAATAGGGTAGATCCAGACCTACGGGATTGTTATGTTAGACCGCGTAGCGTATTTACTAGGCACTCCCCTCACTCATATATACTTTGGTCGTTTCACGCTTCCCTAACCCTACCTTAACTTTTTAAAGCATAAGTACTGAAGTATGTAATGGATTTGCGTACGTAACTGCCTAACCCAGCCCATACTGTATGATTTAAATGTCTCTCTCCGCCTACAAAGCATAACTACAGTTGTTGCATGGATGCCCCCGTCCCCATAGTTACGCTGATGGTACGTACATTCATGTGGCGTAGCGTCTGCCGTGCGCATGTGCAGTAAATACAAATTGGTAATTTTACGTCAGCGGCTAGCGTAAAATCGCTAGTGTACATAGGTCAAGATCTTGGCCAATGTAACTAAAAAGAATATTACATGGTTTCCAAGTTTTTTTTTTTTTTATGAAAAAATACTAAATATAATACTTCCATTAAAATACACCAATTAGTATATCTATTGCATGACTCATAAATTAAAGAAACAAAACGAAATTGTAAAAAGTTAAGCTGCTAAACACTACAGAACTTTCCTACAATAAAGGTTTTCTAAATGACTGCAAGTTCTGGGGCCAGATTTACCAAGGTGCAGGTTTGGAAAACTGAAGATGTTGCCCATAGCAACCAATCAGATTTTAGCTGACATGCTGTAGTATGTAATAGGAAATTGAGAGCTAGAATCTGATTGGCTGCTATGGGCAACATCTCCAGTTTTCCAAACCCGCAGCTTAGTAAATCTGGCCCCTGTTGTTGATTCATTCATACACATTACACCAGGTCTGTAGGTTTTTTTTTTACCATGTGTTTTGTTATTTTTTCCTCATTTGATGGCTAAAATTGATCATTTTAAAAGATGAGGTCAAACTTTGTACTTTGATCCGGAATGATCATTGCAAAGTATACACTTACATCATATTGTTTCAAACACTTGTTTCATGTGATTGGAACGAAAAACCGTTAGAGACACCTCAGTTGTGTACACTTCTTTAGTTTCGAATCATCATACAGGATTGCAAAAAATGTTAACCCCTATTACAAATGTAATCTTACCAAAATGCTCTGATGCATTGTTTAGAACTAATAAACGAGTTCTGCCTGACACAGCTAGAAGTGCTGCTTATGCTTTTAAGAAAACATAATATAAAGAAGATACAATGTGCAATGATAAGAAGCAGGAACAATGATCAGTAAATGCAGGAACAACACACACAAAAGTTAAGCTTGAAGATCCAGCATAGTAAAGATATGCAAAATCTTGTCAAAACAGTAGTAACGATGCTACCCTGAAATACACAATGCTCTCTGTTTACCTGTGAACCTTTTAGAAATGGTTCCAATAAAGCTCTGCAGGGGAAAGTTGCAGAGAAGATTGTGTATCAGTTCACACTGAATTTTTTTCCAGACATTGGGACATTGCTTAATGCAAAAATTAAGAGTTCCCAAAAATAAAATGATTGAGCTATCTGAAGGTTATTGTGTAATCCACAGATAACCTTCCAGTGTGTACTCACACATTTCATTGCAATATGATTTGCTTAAGGAATAAATCCTGACATGTGGCTGCTGTACTCATCAGTTGTGCAGATGACATTTATAAGAAAAAAAGCAGTGAAGCCCACATTCTAATAACCAACATATAACATGGTGCCACAATTTTGGTGACCACAGTACAATATGAATCCCATACTCTCGTGACATTTAAATGCAGTCATATTATGGCAATGACAGCATAATGCAGAGCAAGATGTATTTAACCTATTATTTTACCATTATTCCCAGGACATAAAATGTTCCAAGTTAATAAGGGTATATTAAAAATCTGTCACTTTTGGACTGGATCCAGACTGTGCATGCGTCGCAAGATCAGTGCAGTTCTGGATCCTCTATACAAATTTGCAAAACAACACATTTCTGACAGGGGGCTTCATATATATTTATTGGTCTCAGGAATTCAACCCAGCCTTGGGGCTAGATTTCCTAAACGTCTCAAAAAGAAAAATGGAGATGTTGCCCATAGCAGCCAATCAGATTCTAGCTGACATTCTTTAGTAAGTAATCGGAAAATTAGAGCTAGAATCTGATTGGTTGTTATGAGCAACATCTCCATTTTTTTCCTTTTGAGAAGTTCAGTAAGTCTAGCACTTGGAGTTAGAATCTTTAGATAAATGTGTGTGTATTTATGTTATGTATAAACATGCCAATCCATATGCCAATATGCCAATCCATATCAATATCCCATGTTCATGCAAAAGGATGTGTTTTCATTATACATTTAATATCTATAAATAAATTAATAACAGGTTTTATATTTCTTCTCTATGGGAGATTTTGGAGGGAACAAAGAGATGTCCATTTGGAGATGGGGCTTAATGATGTAATTTGTGCAAATGGGGTCCTGAAGCACTGTTCCCTGTCCATCAACTCTACTATGCATAGTGGACCTGATTCACAATTAAGAATCTGTGGCTTTTTAATGCATAAATTTAAGAAGTGATAAATTGCACTATAAACAATGAGCTGGATCCGGACCTACTCACGCCTTACCGGAGATTGCGTCTGCACTTATGTGTCCAGATTCCTACCTTAAAATTTACCAATAGGTCTGCGGCATTACAGCCGCAGACGTAGTCGTAACGGGGCTTCCCCGCCCGAACCCTAGATTACATGGCTTTCTCTGCCTCTATGGTGGAGATACGACCATCGTGAATTAGGGTTAAGCCCCTTCATTGTAACCAGTGGTGTATGTAATTCCCCTGTCGTACCTTCTTCTGGATCAGCCCCAATGTTTCTAATTAGCCAACATAAGTACACAACTACGAACCTAAAGATAAGGTAAGTCGAATTAGAAGCTAGAAACCAAGGGTATGTCAGGGGAGTCAGCATGCTACTTGGGTGCGTAAAATTATGTTTCTAAAACATTTTTAAGTGTAAATACGGTCCAGTGTTTATCATATGGAAACCATGGTGATGATAGCATTAACACTACCAATCGCCGGCCTGCTCTAATGAACGCGAGCAGGCAGATCGCTGTATTTACTAAGTGACAGCGTAGATTTTAACAATCCATGCCAACACGCTAAATTACACCATCTGGAGATGGCGATAGAGAAAGTATTTCAGAAGTATTCCCATATATCCCCATTTTCCTCCCCCTAATAGCTGTTATAGCTGGGAGACTGCTGAAATACTTTTTAAAGCTGAAAAGTAGAAAAAAAATAAAAACTTTTTTTTATACATATATAGCTTTTTTTTTAATAATAGTTAAATAATAAATACATTTATTAAATGAAAAAAAAAGTGTTTTAAACTTACCTGACCAGGCATCACATCTGTCTCGAATCCAGGCACATTGCACAGTGATTTTGCCTTTCAGGACTTGAAATTTTACAAGTACCAAAATGCAGTTACTGCGCATGCGCCGGGACTTAGGGCCTGATCCAGACCTACGAATGAGAGCGGAGCGTATTACCGCTGCAGCGTAAATACTTTCACTCCCACGACACTCTTCTTTTCATTACGCCCGCCGAACCCTACCCTAACTTTTCCCTGTGTTCGTACGTATTTTCGTAGCGACGCGCTGTTCGTAGCGGGCTAAGCACGCCCACACTGTACAATTTAAATGGCTCCCCCGCCTACATTCCTTAACTCCAGTGTCCGTACTAACTTCGTACTATAAACAAGCCCCGTCGTCAGAAAAAAATGCAAACAATACAAACGCCAGAATCACTGCTACGAAAAGGTCTTTGGTACAGCCGGAAGTTGTCACTATGCACATGCGCAGTGCGTTTTTTCAACCGTTTTTACGCTTACGATCAGCGTTAGCTCGCGTGCGAGCGTAGGTCTGGATCAGGCCCTTAGACTCCAAGCGAGGCCAAATGATGTCAATGAAAGGCTCACTGACCATTGTGGTACCTTGCCGAAGAGTTAAGTTTTTGTAAATCTGGTGCCCGATATTGCAAGGCTCGCTGCATCTTACATGATTAGCACTCAATGTGCTAATCATAGTAAATAGGGCCCTATCTCTTCCGTAAATTCATCCCTCCCTCTTAGTGTGTTATCTTACATGAGCAGGGCCATTCATCCTAGTGTTGTTCCCTTCTCTACCACTTATCCTTCACTTCGTACCCTCTTGTCCACCTCTGCTACACTTTTACCCCATCCCCACTTGGTGGCTCCCTATCAACCTCTCACTGCTATTTTTATAATAATTTCACTAGGCCCCTTTCACAATCTGTTGTTATGAAAATTTGTATTGTGGCATAGCTCTAAAAAAGGTAAAAAGAAAGGACTCTTCTAGAGTAGAATAAATAGTATCCCAATCTGAAACATAACTTATTTTGCCATGAAAAACATACATTTTCACAATTTCTTAGCTCAAAAATCCCTGATGATCCCATGGTGTCATCAGTGATATATTACACACTTGTTATATGCAAGAAAACAAAACAAACACACACCTTTTTTACATTTTTTAAACACCAAGGGCCTGATCCAGAGCTACGAAATTGGCCGATTTCGTGCGAGCGTACGACCGTTTTTTGCGTATTTTCGTACGAAAATTCGCACCGCGCATGCCCAGTATGACAGCTTCCTGTCGGCTGGACGACATGAGCATATAGCGGTCGTATGGTGTGCGAATTTTTCGCTCGAGGGGCGTGCGTTCAGTACGACGGTCGCCTGGGCGCTCGTTTTACAACAGGGAGGCGGGGATAGCCATTTAAATTGTACAGTATGGGCGTGCTAAGGCCGTACGATTTGCGTATTATGTGCGAAAATTCGTACGGCCGACGGTAGTACCCAGTGTAGGGTATAGCCGCCGTAAGCAGGTACTTTACTATGGGAGTGTTAGGGGCGTGCATGTTTTTTTCGCACGGTCGAACGTACCCATTCGCCCGCCGTGCGAATTTTCGTAGCTCTGGATCAGGCCCCAAGTATTTAAACATTGTTTTAAATTAAATAGCAGATGAGTTATCGATTACCAAAATGCAAATCCAATTTCACCCTACTGCCAAGTAACATAGCAAGAAACATGAAGAATATTATTTAAAATATTTCAAATACACACCGCCCTTCCTTTTATAGGAAAGTACACCAGATAATGCTAAGGAGAATTTTCCACATATCATGATAATGTAGCAAAAACAGAAGACTGGATCATAACGTAACAATACTAACTTCATGTCATAAAAATTATTATAATATGCGTACATATAAGACATTAATATAAGAATATAAAAAATAATATTACTTGCTACTGACAAGATCTTATATCCTAATGCAGATACAGTACCTCTTAACAAATTATGCTGTATTAACTGAAGGGGCATATGCTCTCATGTAAAGTAAAGGGGCAAAACTGAACATTGCTCTGGACTGCACATACCCTATATGATGGCCAAAATATAATAAAAGCAGAAATTGTTTTTCCCTATCCAGATTCCTATATTGGTTTTTTGGTAACGCTTTTATTTATTAGAAACTAATTGCTCTATAATAATAATTATCAAGGATTTAGCAGTAACTCCCAAGAAAGAGTGCTAAAGTAACCCTCAGAAACTATATTAAGGTGGTACACTGCCACATATATGTCTGACTATCACTGGCCAAACCCTGCACGATATTTGGACTGATTAACAAGTTATCGTTTTGGACCGATTTGGTGAAATGGTGACAAAACCATACTAATATGATGTGCCTCAATAGGATTGATGCAAGACAGTAGGGAGAAACCCTTGATTATTAGAAAGTAATTTGATTAGTATATTATATCCCTGTCTATTTATTTATTTGATCCAGAGCCAAGGACATTGTAGTATGTTGTAATGTAATAAAGTAATTAGAAATGAGTGGTCAGATCAGTATAATTCCAATGGATCCAAATATAGGGGCTCCAAGTCAAACTGAGGCATGCCTTGGTTCCTCATCCAAATTCAATTTTGAAATTGAGGCAAAACGTCATTTCCTGTAAATGTTGAAGCTCGTAATTTTGGATTCTGAAGAAGGAAATCTTCTGTGATTTGGTAGCCCTTTTGGAGAATTAAGAAGCATTACAATTCTCTCCTGCCCCAACAAAGCCACCACCCACTGCAATGCCATACTCTCCTCTGCCCTTGACTTCATCTGCCAATCATCCTCTATTTCCCTTCACCACTCTAATCCCCTGCCCTTACACTTGAAGATCATGTGGTTCCTTAAACAATCCTCTCATACCGCAGAAATCACATTGTTGAAGATTCATTTACGACAAGTTCTGGAAGACCTGCAGTTAATGCAATTTCTACTTACAGTATTTCTAATCTATGATTACCAGGATGAAGACACAGTGGCAAATGGTAAGCATTCCTTCTTCCAATTATTACCCTAACCCTACCTTTACATTACTCTACCCTCACCTCCCTTCAGCCTGAGCCTAACCCTCTTCACTCCATAGCCTATCCCTAAGACTGTCTTCCTCACATCCTAATTTTCCCATCCCAGCAGGACTCTCCATATACTCACCTCTGGTCCAGCCAGTCTGTGATGGGTCTGGTGGCAGTTTGCGAACAAATGAATGTGTAAGTATGCCAAATGGCATGCTTACCCATTCATTACTAAAAACTTTCTAAATAGTAATATTTTCTAAATACAGACAGCCGAAAATGAGTTTTCGGCTGCCTGTATTTCGAAAATAGAATCTTTTAAGCAGAGACTGTATCCCAAGACAGCTCATCACAGAAAGAGATTATGTCATCTGGTTTGTCTTAAAAAACATCCCAACATATGATGACACCACAGTACAGTGTGGACTGGGTTTAGCCCTTATGTATGGTCCTCTATTCCACATGCATAGAAATGCGTGTGGAATAGTTCAGGTTCCTCCAGGACACACATTCACTATCCGTACATAGGAGAGCAGGGGGATCGCCCTGCTCTACTATGTTTGGTAATGTGTTTCAGAAATACTGTACGTCAGCCTCCATTGCAGAGGCTATGTATCAGAATTCAAATCTGGATATGGTACTGTATTCCTGAAATTACTGGATGCCTGGGGAGATTGGACTTATTTCATGTATCTTGGGTAGTAAAAAAAAAGTAGTAGTAGTCTGTAAGTATCCAGTTATTGTCCTTCAATCTCTCTAATGCTTGTCTTTCTTGTCTGTTCATATTAGGCCATGGCTCATCTTCCACTAAGTGTATTTTTGGTTTATGGGTGTATCTGTGTAGGTCTAGGTATATGATCCCCTCCTTAGGTTAGGTTAGCTTAAGTTAGGTTAATGAGTGCAAACTTTAGGCCCTTATTGAAGATGAATATTTGGGGCCGTATGCAGAGCTTAAAGACCGCGTATACGCAATCTACATTGCAACAAGTAACATAGATTACGTTACAGAATTACCGCGCATGCGTAGTAGAGCATATCGGAGCTCTGCATACGGCCCATGGGGAGTATTAATTTCAAAGCTAAGGAATTTCACAATCCTATGGAAATAGCAACCTAAACAGAGAAAACATCTTAAAATCAAATCAAATGAAATCATAAAATAGAACATCCTCTGAATTTTTAGACTCGGGAGAAACATGTCCATGATCCTATGGGTAAAACAGTAAAAATTGAAAAGTTTAATAAAGGTGGTGATGCAAGATATTCATAGTTGCCAGAGTGACATGGTGTGGTTCTATACCACAATCATCTACATGCGGGGTGAATAATTAACAAATATGCTGAATCAGGTCAGCTGTAGAATTTTATAATCCACCACAGTACTCAACTGGCTGGCTGACATTCCATCTTCTCATCACATCTTCTCTGGGAGCAAATGAATCATCTTCTTAAATTTTTGCAGGGCAGCCACAAGACACAGCTTTAAGTTATCCATGATATCCTGAGGATGAAATTTAAAGACCACACAAAAGTACCAGGCCTAGGATTTTCAGATTGATCATCAATTATTCTGATACAATAGAAAATCACAATGTATCTCCAGGCCTGTTAAATGATCAATCATTTAGACAGGGGTCCAAGTTTTCCATTCACTGAATAGACTTTTTCCTTGCTTCCACTAACTTACTTTTCTTACTTCCACTTATTTTTCTAGTGTTTACTTTTTAAATCAATCTAAACATTCTATAGGGATGTATAGTTTATTAAACTGCCACCCTGCCTCCCTCTGCTATGCCACACTATGTTTTATACATGTTCTCTATTCTTTTACACTGCTCAGTGTTTGTGCTGCTGCTTTGTTGCGTAGTTTAGCTGCTGCTAAAAATTACATGATTAAAAAATAAAAACAAAATAAAAAAACTGTTCCAAACCAATCCAAAATATTTCAGGGTGGAAGTCCAAAGGCAATTGAAGAAAATTAAGATAAATAAAGCTCCAAGCCCTGAAGGCATACACCCAAGGGTTCTTATTGAGCTACATTCAGAAATTGCTAGACCGTTATTCTTAATTTACATAGATGCAATTTCATCAGGCTCTGTACCAAGGGATAGGCGTATAGCAGATGTGGTGCCGTTGTTTAAAAAGGAAATAAGTACCCAACCTGGTAATTATAGAACTGTAAATCTGTCATCAATAGTTGGGAAACTGCTGGAAGGGATACTAAGAGATAACATACAGAATTTCTTGATGTGCAATAAGATTATTATTAGGAATCAGCATGGATTTGTAAAAGATGGGTCATGCCACACTAACCTAATTAGCATCTATGAGGAAGTTAGTTTGAACTTAGACCAGGGTAGTGCAGTAGATGCGGTTTATTTAGATTTTGCAGAAGCCTTTGATACAGTGCCACACAAGAGGTTGGTCCACAAAATAAGGGAACTGGGTCTAGGAAACAACGTTTGTATTTGGGTCAAAAAATTGGTTTGAGAATAGGGAACAGAGAGTTGTGATATATGGAACTTTTTCTAATTGGTCAAAAGTTTTAAGCGGTGTACCTCAAGGTTCTGTGCTGGGACCACTCCTTTTTAATATATTTATTAATGACCTTGGTGATGGTTTAGAGAGCAAGGTTTCCAATTTTGCAGACTAAACTATGTAAGGTAATAGAATCTGAGCAAGATGAATAAACTGGAGGATTGTGCTGCCAAATGGAAGATGAGGTTTAACATAGATAAATGTAAGATAAATACATTTAGGGATTAAAAATAAGCATGCTATCTATAAATTAAATGGGGGAAATTTAGGGGGATCTGTAAAGAAAATATAAGAAGTGCTGTTAGGTAGTGGGGATCTGTATGTCGGCAAACAAGTTATGCACCACCTCCAGCCACTACGTAACAGCAGCAACTAACGCTCACCGCATCACACACGGGGTGGCCTCCCGGTGTGCTTGCTTACGGAGCGCGGCTCTGAAATCTCTGCAGCTACGTTGGGAAATAGCTACACACGACATCTCCCAGGACTGGGTAATATCGCTGTTGTCTTTTTGGATGCTTGTGGATCGCACTTTAACCTTATTTTGCCGCTATTCTGCTGCTCACAGAGCTGGGCAATATTGCTGCATGCTTGTGGATCATATTGTACTATATCTTGCTGCTATTCTGCTACTTACATAGCTACAATTATTGGATTATATTTGCACCAAAATACCTACTATACCTAGGTTTCTTTATCCGGATGTATATAACAACTGAACTACCCTTTTATTTTCATTGACTATTCCTCTATCTAACCCTGATATTATCTGAAATAATTATTCCACTGTTGCAGATATTATGTTTATTTTTTAACAATTAATGTGTTTATTAAAATTGATTTTATTAGATACAAGGTTGCCATTTTTGTTTATGTTTCATCAGAACCTACCTGGATACATTTTTTTTTATTTGATATAGCACTTTATTTCTTCTTATATTTTCTTTTACTTTAGGGAGACTAGCAAAATCTCCCATACAGCTGCTCATTCCACATAGCGCCAAAAGGGGCCTTTTCTCTCTATTTATGGATCTTTAAAGAAGAAGGATTTGGGAGTGCTCATGGACAATAGACTTAGCAATAGTGCTCAATGTCAAGCAGCAGCTGCAAGGGCCAATATAGTATTAGCATACATAAAAGGGGGCATAGATGCAAGGGAAGACAGTGTCATATTGCCACTATATAAATCATTGGTATGGTCTCATATCGAATACGGAGTTAAGTTCTGGGCACCAAGTCATAAAAAAGACATTTTGGAACTAGAAAGAGTTCAGAGAAGGATGACAAAATTGATAAAGGGTATGGTGTCAATGGTTATGAGGAACTGCTAGCCAGTTTAGACATGTATACTTTAGAAAAGAGGCGTCTAAGAGGAGATATGATTACTATATACAAATACATCATGGGTCAATACAAAGAACTTTCAAGGGAACTATTTACCCCAATTACTGTACTCAGGACACGGGGGCAACCACTAAGGTTAGAGGAGAGGACGTTTTACAACCAGCAAAGGAAAGGGTTATCTTTCAAGATAGGGTTAGATAAAATTTTTGCAGAAAAGGGCATCCAGGGTTACCAGGACTGATAATTTAAATGAATTACAGTAGTGGAGCCAGGGAGAAATAGGCCTATCATCTTGGGTCAGCAAGAATATGTTTTCAGATTGCATCAGTTTGGAGGTTGCTTCATCTGGAATCATTTTAACTATAAAGATAGTGATCGCAGGAGATCCATAATAGGTTGAACTTGAAGAACTGGTATCTTTTTTCAACCTCATTAACTATATTTCTTACAAATGTCCTTATCATATTTGTCCTTCTTTTCTGTTGGCAAAACATTGGGCTTTGTTACCTGTAAATACTACTCTAGTCCATTGTTATCATTAGAATAAGACAGGCAGTAGATATTTTCAAATATAATTTGATGGAGGGCACCAGAATCCCTCCCCCTTCACCTACAAAAATAGATGGGGATGAAAACATTGACTTGTGTGACCAACTATCCCTCTACCCTGGCAGACAATTTTTAACTTGTCACTCAACATCTTAATATTAACAGCTCAATTCTCTTGCAATAGAAGGAGTAATGGAGTAAACAAGCACAAGATGTAGGTGCGTGATGTTGTGTGGAGTAAAATAACTGATTAATTCTTTGCAGTATTATTGTGTATACTATTTTAGCATTGGCTATCATTGTATATTGTGGTTAGTGACAAAACAGGAAAGGAAACACTGTATAGATTAAAGTGGCATTGCTTTACTAATCAGTAGCAGAAGTTGTAGTATGATATACCAGTGTATTCCACCTGATCAGCCATTTATGCCAAACAGAAGTAGTGTGTGTGTGTGTGTGTGTGTGTGTGTGTGTGTGTGTGTGTGTGTGCGTGT
>WWET01005781.1:20757-50289 GCA_011038615.1 Limnodynastes dumerilii
AATTATTCGGCCAGCTCAGTCTCCAAACAGTCTAGTTGTGAAAGCATTACAGATGAATTTTCTAGGTTTATGGTCAATCAAATGGAAAATGAAGGCAGAGAATTTGAGCTATTGTTAGATTATTATGCTGGGAAAAATGCAAGTAATATTCTGAATTCTGCATTGCAACAGGTTGCTCGGAGAAATAGCCACTTGAATGTAAGGCCCACCTGCCTCTCCAAGCAATCCAGCACAGAGAGTATAACTGAAGAGTTCTATCGATACATGTTAAAGGAAATAGACAAGGAAAATAGGGATACTTATTCCAGCAGAAATACTGCAGAATGGACTAGTAAATTAATGCCTCCTTCACCACGAACACCTTTCTGCTTCCGCCAATCATCTATGCCCTGTAACCGATCGTCTAGTGCACGTCTGACTGTAAATGCTCCAGTTAAAGCAAACTCTCTAGATGGGTTTGCGAGGAGTGGCTCTCGTGATTTTCTCAGCATTCAACCTATAAGTGCTATCTCTTCCACAAATCTCTGCAAGTCAGACTCCTGCCTATACCAAAGGTGCCAGACTGACCAAGCTACAGATATGCTAATATATGAGACCTGGTCCAGCTCTATTGAGTCACTGATGCGTAAAAATAAAATTATAGTAGACAGAACTGATAGCGTAGATGTAGATGTTTCACCAAAGGGTTCACCAGCACATGTGGATAGCTGTGCTAAAAAGTTGGCTGTGGACATTGTTCAGAGTGGAAAATCTCTGATCGTTCAAGATTCATTTGAGAGCACAAATAAGGGAAACTTTAATAACAATAAATTACAAAGTCAGTGCAGCCTTACAGACAATCAAGAGGTGTTACTGGTTAACAAATCGATATCTGGTCACCAGCTTGGTTCCTCCACAGCACATATGGAAGTACCTCTGATACAAATTGAAACTGAGCAAAGAGAAGAATCAGAAGCAGAAGACCAAGAAAATAGCATAGAAATCCGTTTTCCTGAAGAGGTTTCAAAACATGCTGGAGAGAGATATATCACACATGTCGAAGTCAGGTACTAGTTTTGTACGTGACATGAAAACATTGTCTGCTAGAATAAAACATATTCATTACCATAGATTAGTAAATCTGAAGCTACCTTAGTCTGATAGAGACATTTGAACCACTTGACTTTTAAAGATTCATTACATTATAATGAACAGCATCTGCCATCACAGTGCTACAACTAGGCTCAGATAAATCTTTCTCAGCAATAATGCTCATATTACAATATGGCGAGGAAGCTATTTAGCAGCTGCTAGTTTCCTGCAGAGATCAGACAATGAAGCTGACATCATCCATTCAATTCACAGGATGAGTCATACACAGGGTCGGATTGAGGGCCATGTGGGCCTGGGGCTGAAAATGATCAAGGGTCCACACTCTATATTATGCTTTGGAGGAGGATGTCAGTCCCTGACATTTATCATTATGTGCTGCAGTGAGAGGCCTGGAGATCTGCAATGTGTGGGGGCCTATTTTCAGATGGAAGCCTAGGAATGTAGTTCCATTAGCCCCATTGTTAATCTAGCCATGGTCATACATACTTTCTGTAGGACATTGAATGGGTGATGTCAGCTCCATTGTCCAATCTCTGCAGGAAGCAAGTAGCTGTTAATTTGTAAGTAAACAAAGCTTTAATGATTTCTGAAGCCCCATTCAACTTTCCCCAGCAGGTGGGCCTGCAATGTATGCAATATCCCACAATTTATGGCAGAATTTTCACAGATTTTGGAAAAGGTTTAACTAAGCACAACTATAGTTAAAGGTAATTTCACTCATACCTGGTTCATGGGAAATTCTAATACAGTTACTGGAACAGTAATGGTGACTATGGGCCTGATCCAGACCTATGCTCGGGTGCGTTTTTATGATGGTTGTAAGCATAAAAACAGCCATTTGTACTTACTGCGCATGCTTGGGGCAGATGTTATGCTCATGTTCCGCTACGAAAGTCCGCTACGAAAGTCTGATCGTATGGGCCTTAAGTGTAGCAGCTTTGTTACTATGCTTGAGGGGGCGTGCCTGCCATACGAAAGCCGTAAATACGCACCGAGGGTGGGGTGAGCCATGTAAATTGTACAGTATGGGCATGCTAAGCATTGTAACTACGCAAGGAGCCTTATGATGGCTGTGGCTACACGTGGAAAAGTTAGGGTAGGGTTTGCTCAGCGTAAGATGCCAAAAGTAAGTACGAACAGGGGGAGTGTCTAGGGGAGTGCATCGGAGATACACTGGCGTAAATAAGCTACACACACGAGCGTTTCATGAATCGTAGGTCTGGATCAGGCCCTATAACTGGTATTTTCCACAGAAAGGTCCTGGAGTATAGGCTGTATTTTATTACTGTCACTGATGTTGGTATTGTATGACAGATACTAGGATTCAATCTGCACTATATGGCAAACAAAAGAATGCAGTCTATATTGTAGATGAGTCACTTGAATGCTCTCTGTGTTGTATATAGGTCAATAGGATGAACATTATATTTATATAGCAGGGAACATTATTAGTACAATGTCTGCTTGTCATACTCGCATTGGGTGTGAGGGGTGCTGGTGATTAGCCAGTATGCTTATCTAATAAATATATATTCATCTTGCACTATATGAATCCACCATATGGATGGGAGTGTTCAGGTGATAAGCCAGTGCGGTCATTTAATAACTAGAATTCATTTATGCTATCAGGCTGTTATAGCAACATATTAATGGTTTCCTTGCTTTTGCATATAGTCTTGGAATGATGTACAGTGTAAGATAAATAACAGAAATATAATATGGAAGGCAGATGCGTTATAAAGAAGCGGCTTATAGATTGGAATTCCTGTGAGTATAATCACATGGAGGTTTAGCAAAAAAAGAGCTACAGTGGTTTCGCCAATTTTTTTCACTTAATGACACTATAATAATGGCGGTGGAGGAGAAGAACGAAATGTTATGGAAGGTGAGATTTTGATGGTGAACATATGTAGACCATACCGCTGGTGAACCTGATTTTGCATTTGTGGCTTTTTATTTATTTGAACTGGTGAGTAGAGTTCCGTTAGGATATGTTGATAGACCATTGCATGCGGCTCATGACAAAAAAATAAGATACAAAAAATGTTCTCTTTATTGCAAGAGATTATACAAAAAATAAGCAGTAAGTAAGGTAAAGATGGATATTTTCTTCATGATATGGTAAAATTCTCTCTGGGCTGGCCATGTCTCTTCTAGCTGCTGGCCCTTTGGTCATATACCTTGTAAAGGGTGTGGTTAAGCATAAGTACAAAGGGATGATTACCTTTGCAGCATTATTAATTCAATAGGACCTAATATCAAGTAGGTTTCCTATAGATTTCTTTAACCTACTTCCATAACTGAACTAAATTCAGGAAGAGCTGAAAATAGACCTGCACTTGTAACAGAGTTGACAGTGGAAAGTTTGCCCTTGTATCTTACAGCAGAACATGAATTCTATGCAGAGCTACTAAAACTGTGAGATATTGTGTGAGGGGGTATCTTAGTCCAAGGTCAATTTTCCCCAAACATGTGAGTGGCCAGAAAATATCCCCTTCTGACATCTTCATTACATTATTAAATCCGGATTTTAAGATTTTATCCAAAAATAATGGCTGATAGATTCAATTCTCTTCTCACTGGCCATCATTTAGGGTTTATGAGAGGTGACCATTCAGTTAGGGGGATCCGATTAGCCCTGGCAGCCATGGCCGTCTCCTTCTCCCAAACCTCCAATGGAATATTGTTGAGTTTGGATGCACATAAAGCATTTGATTTGGGTTTCTGGCCCAATCTCCAAACTGTTATACTCCAGAGACAGTATAGGGGAGATTTTGTGGCGCTGATCCATTTTCTATAGCTAGTCCACCTTTTCAATCTTTTCATTGATTGTCTGTATTTTACAGAATCAAATACAAAATAATTTTGCTAACCTACAAAGCTATCAACAAGACTGCACCTACATACATATCCTCACTCATCTCAAGATGAGCTGACGCGCTCAGATCTTCAGGGACATACAGCTCCCTTTTACAGTAAACAAATGCTCTGATTGCCTCTCACAGAACTTCTCCCGGGCTGCATCTACTCTCTGGATTAACTTTCCTTGCTCATCAAGGATATTCTCTACTCTCTAAACTTTCAAGTGTTCCCTTAAAGCTCACCTCTTCAGACAAGCCTAACAAATATATAGCCTACTTCTTAACATACCTTATTTACAACCACTTTGCTTTCTGATTTTCTTTTCTGTTACATGATTAACACAAACTTGGAAACTTTGTCTTTCATTCTAAAATTATCCTAAATTCTGCTTTTAACACTGCTATGTGACTGTATCATATGAAGCACATTTACCATACAAAATGTCTGGTCCATTTTGTGATATATAGCGCTTTTACTTATGTATCGATACCCAATGTTCTATAAGTGTAAGTTTGTACGCAGGACCCACTATGCACACCATCTATCTGTTACAACCCAGTCTTATTATAATTATTAAAGTTGTAAAGCGCTCCGTAATCTGATGGCGCTATATATAAAAATCTGTTAATAAATAAAACAAATAAATTTCCTCCCACGATCTCTGACCACCTCAATTTTTAGTAATGAACTTAGTAGTGAAAAGGTGGGCATGATCAGGGGCATGAAGCAGGGGTGCCCACTCGCCACTCTTATTTCATATGGCATTAGACCCCATGCTTCAGGTTCTTTAGAGTTGGGAAATGCTGGAGGGAATAAATGTAGGTAATGAGGTAATTAAGTTCTTGGCATTTGCCAATGATTTAATGCTTTGCAGTACATTACCTATTGGATGCGTACACATTGTAAATATTTATTGCTAACTAGAATATTAACAATCCATACCCATGAGATATGAATACGCAATGGGCAGGCAGAATAGGGACTCAAAACAAAAAATGTCTTACTAAACACATGGGAGAGAATTAGATCTTTGCGTTTGTTAATCAGTAAAGGTTACTTTTAGAGTGAGGTACGTATTTAATATATTTATCACTGATTTGTGGATTTCGACTATGTGGAGATTTGAATGGATGGAGCATTGGTGAGAAATTCAATTATTTTATTTTTTCACTTATAAGTATTTTTTATTTCTTGGACTACACTTGAATATTTGATAGGCAGATAATAAAGATGATTAAGGCGTCTTCATTCTGTTTTTGTTCATCAGTGTGTCACACTCACATTGTAGCTGTTTTTTTTTTTAGGAATAATCTTTAAACATCTCTGAACTGCGCTTCACATTGTTGCACCTTTAACTTATCATTTGTATTACACTAGGTCACCCCAAGTGAATCTGGGATCCACAAGTTTTCCAAAGGTAACACAGAAACCTGAACTTCCTACTCCTCTGAGTAGCAGTGAGGACAGCACAGGCAGCTGGTCACAGCTTATAAACGAGGAGGAAATCCCAGAGGATGCCAGCAGCTTTCTCCAGCTGAGTGAACCATCCATGAGGTGAGGCTGGCTGACCAGGACAAGAAAGAGTAGTATGTAAACACTTTAAGAAGTAAAGCAAAAGACTATGGCCCGAATCCAGACTAGCATCAGTGATCTACTATAAAACGAATGAAGTTTAAACTTCAAAGCCTATAATCCCTGAGGGGCCCTGAAGTAACTTTTTAATAGCAATTTTTTTTGTACAGTGTGCATTTTTAACAAAATCAGTGGGGTTCTTCAGTGTGTGTTGTTAAAATGAAATTATTAAATATTAAAATATGATCTATGCAGGGGGGGTTTCTGATCAGTGCAGGCCGTCAGACTCTCTCTTTACAGCTCTGACCACAGGATAGCTCTTATGATCCGGCCAGGCGCAGAATACAGAGCTGCTGTCAGTGTCACTATGTGCATTGAAGTAGAAAATAGCAGCGGTTACTCAGACCTTGTTGCTGGTGGGAAGGGGCTCAATATATGGCCCATTTTTTAGACCTCCACCCTACCACCCAGTTCTTTGATATTTGGACCTTGTGGGATGTGGCTCCTATGGTTGATGGTTGCAAAGGGCCCTCATAACAGTTCAAGCTTCAGGGCCCCAAAAATGTATGTCCGCCACTGAATAGTATAGTGTGTCTCTGTGTGCATTGCCACTGCACATGTCTTGAACAGAAGAGTATGCAGGATCAGCTATTCACACTTGAACACAATGCAATTCTACAATCGTCTCTGTTCATAGAGGCTTTACAGGAAGGAGGAAGTAGAGGACTAACATAGACAATTTGTAGTAAGGGTGTGTTCCTGTATATTGGTCCATTCCAAAGCCAAACATTAGTGCATGCTACACACCTGTTTAAGACCATTGCAATGGCATTCAGCTTTGAAAGTGCCTTACTATGGAATGAAAATGTAGCTTGTGTTTTGGGATAAGACCAGGTAAATCAGGTGAGCATGCTTTGAAAAGAAAACTGATTCATTAATATTATATTTAATAGTAAATAGTTTAATGAGGATTAGAGCATAACTCTGTTATACATTTGTGTCTGTACAAAAAGATTGCAGTTGTACTGTACAGATTCAGAATTTCCTTACGTTTCAGTCTGAATTGCTTTTAAACCCCTATCGCAGTATGCTTTTTTTGCATTTGAATTTGATAAGGACCTAAAGGCATATTTAGTAGAGATCCTAAAAAAGAGCCCCTAACTCTATTCATTTCCTAGTGTATTATAGAAGATAACATTTGATTGGTTGCTCTGGACCTTCAGTTGACTGAAAATAATGCAGATGTTCATTAACATGCAATTATTCAATAAGTAAAAAGAGTGGCCTGAATATGATAGATAAGTACCATGGTCCGGATTCACAGTTACGTAGTTTTCGTCTTACGTACAATGTTTTAAGAATTGAGCTACTATGCATACGTAGTAGCTCAATTCTTAAAACAATGTACGTAAGATGAAAACAACGTAACTGTGAATCCGGATCCATATTTGCAAGGCTGGGGTAGCGTAGGCCTGTATTGCAAGCTTTTGGAATAGTTCATGTTAATTGATCAACCTTTTTATACAGAAAGGATATTCATACCCTATATCTCTTTCACAAAAAATCCTGAAATCTCCAATCTCTCAACAGTAATGGAAACGGCAGCACAACAAGTAGTATAGGCGTCATAGACCTGGAAGCCTTTATGGAAGTGGTGCCACCAATTACTACACATGACAAGTGAGTATTTATTACGTGTAGAGGGTTCGTAGAATTGTTATTGCTGTTTCTTGAATTTCATGTTCTGCATTCTTGTCCCCTCATGACACATTGTTGTTCCCTTGTTGCCAATATACATTTTCCCCTTTCAAACCACACAGATATTGTTGTCCTCTTATATACCACACTACACTGTTTTACTGTTATGAGCACATTCTACCTTTCATGTAAAGAGAGTTGTGTGACTGAGTGGGTATAATATGTAATGTGAGGAGAGTTATATGACTATGGAGATAATATACATTATAATGTAGGAAGAGTGCCTTCTGTGGGAGTATAATATTGTGGGGAGAGTGGTGTGACTGGGGATATAATATATAACATAGAGAGGGAGCGTGGTGTTACCAGGAGGGAAATATATAATTTGGAAAGTGTGGTGTGACTGGGGATATTGGGTTAAGTTCACCTACTAAGCGTCAAGGCACATCCTGTAAGTGAGTCCCTATGTCTTTGCTATATGAGTAGTCAGGAGGTCTGTATTAAGACACCCCTGCCATTTGAAAAGTGTGCAGTGGTCAGGCTCTCAAAGTAAACTAGTAACAGTAACAAGAAAACAGGCCGCGCTTCTATTCATATATATGAAATGTGTGCAAGTGTATATATAAATGGAGAGGTGCAGCCAAGGACCAAAAGTGACCACTGTACTACAAAGAACAAAAGACTGGTCCAGCGCTCCAAACAAACATTATATAACACTATATGTCAGCACATGCATAAAAAGGTTTAGTTCACAATATAGGTATATTGGGTTAAGCTCACCTGACCAGCTGTGGAGGTATAATATGTAGTTTGGGGAGAGTGGTGTGACTGTGGGGTGTAATATGTTATGTGGGGAGAGTGGTGTGACTGTGGGGTATAATATGTTATGTGGGGAGAATGGTTTGACTGTGAGGGTGTAATACGTTATGTGGGGAGAGTGGTGTGACTGTGGGGTGTAATATGTTATGTGGGGAGAGTGGTATGACTGTGGGGTGTAATATGTTATGTGGGGAGAGTGGTGTAACTGTGGGGTGTAATATGTTATGTGGGGAGAGTGGTGTGACTGTGGGGTATAATATGTTATGTGGGGAGAATGGTTTGACTGTGAGGGTGTAATACGTTATGTGGGGAGAGTGGTGTGACTGTGGGGTTTCACTTGAAGGGTGGTTGATAAGTGGAATAACATCCCATCTAAGGTGGTAGAGGCTAACACAGTAGTACAATTTAAACATGCTTGGAATGAAAATAAGGATTTTCTAAATGTTAAACTAAATCTAGGGTCCAATAAGATCTAGGCAGGTTGTTACGGTTTAATAACATCTGGGCAGACTGGATGGCCCAAGTGGCTCTTATCTGCCATCACTTTCTATGTTCTTTATTTCTATGCATATAAAAGAAACCCAATAACAAAGATAAATGATTATAAATCTAATTTTAGATAATATATATAATAATTATGATAATAATGGACCGAATCCAGACATCTGTGAGTTCCACAGCCAGAGCTTTGTTATATCCAGAAACATCATGTGCTTCCAGCCCCCCAGTATCCCCGTTATGCGCCTCCAGCTCCCCAGTATTCCCATCATGTCTCAGCCCCCCCTCCCAGTATTCCCATCATATCTCCAGCCCCCCCCAGCACTCCCATCATGTGTCTCCAGCACCCCACAGTACCCAATAAGTGCCAAAAGCCTCCCTCCCCAGCCAGTACTCCCATTATGTGCCCCCAGATGTTTTACTTAACTTACCTGTGTTCTCCTCCGCGGCGCTCTCTTTCTTCCTCATTATACAGGAAGTTCCTGTATGAGCGTCTGCGTCCATTACATAGAGCAGCTGAAATCAGCTGCTCTGTGTAAATGCCGCTGCAGGCCTATACAGAAGCCTCCTGTATAAGCCTGCCGGTCTTCATAGTGTTTCCTATCCCAAGTCTAAATAACAGTGTGATAGTAAAGCTGGTCAGTATCTGTGTGCAGTAAGCAATTCAAAGATATATCCCTGCATGCAAAGAATACAATTAACTTGACTCCCCCTGCAATCAACATGGTTTAGCTCAGGAGTAACTCATTTCAAGCACTTAATTAAGTCTGGATCCAGCTCATTGTCCCCTTTCATACCACACATATATTGTCTATCAGTGTAGACTTTAAATAATTACAAGTACTGTAAATATCTATGGCGCCCATATTTGTAAACCAAAAATGAATGTTACCAAACGCTATCTAGCTAGATAACATTACATTTCTTTAATTACTGTTACTTAGTAAAACTGTTATTTGCTAACAGTCCTATTAATCAACTTGCAGTAGCCTGGATTCTAGGAAAATAAGCTTAACAAATGGCAAAATATAAATTATAGCGGCAAAACCAGGACGCAGCAATGTCCTATAAATAACGTGCAGCAGGATTATTTCTATAATACCTTACAGCTCTAAATAAAAATGATTTATTTATCATTGTTGTTTATTATGGCCAACGTCATAAACTCTGCTATTCTTTAAAAATGTATTTAACATTCTTTCCAAGGAAACAAGAGAAGATTGTGACCAAAGATCTGCAGGAAAATCCAGATGGTGAGAAATTGGGACCTGATGGGGGATTGTTTTTTTTGTTTTGACATCACTTTTATGTGCAGGGGCATTCATGTGTTTACTTTACAGCATGTTATCATTTACTGAAATCTGCCACAGTTATAGAGACATAAAGATGCGAGGCCATACAGTCATTATAGAGTGCCACTAGCTTCTGACCAGGCTTCCAAAGCCAGACAATGCAAATCTTGTCTGTCTATCCAATTAATGTTCATATAGCATCTTCTCAGTGTATTGCTGCTTTTGCTTTTGAAAGGGACACACTGCTGGCTAGAAAACTCTGTTGTCATTTGTCACTTTTGGAATATTATTTCCTTTGCATTCATTTTCCTAAATGTCATAGAAACGTATTTAAAATGAATGCCAGCTGCTCGAAGTTAAAACAGCATTTGTCTCTTTGCAGAATGTACCTCTGGATTATCTGTTGGCACTGCCAGCTGTCACCAAGAAGTGTCAGTCTTAAACATTGACCTAGACTCGGATTGCTTGGGATTTGAGCTCTTCACAACATTGCAGTGGATTGCGGCATCAGAGCTAGGAATACCCACTGTCTACTTCACACAATCTCAGGAAAGCAGCTTTCAGAAGGTAATATTTCTGTGGTAGCTGGCACAGAATTTAACAACTTGAAGAGAGATAGAGAGAAACGGTGTCAGAAATTGCTTGTTAATTAAACCTAAAGCTACTATTGACAGTGGATGAGGTGTCATAATTTATATATTCTACAAAAACCAATTGCTTCTCACCTACTGTAAAGTTATAAAAACAGCTACACTGAAGCACAAAGCCGTAACAAGAAATTTTAGCACTAGGAGCAAAAAGGGAAAAATGGTGCCCCCAACCCTGAACTATAAACCAATTTAACATTAAATATGAGGGGGCTGATCCAAAGCTACGCCCGCTGTAGTTAATACGGCGGGCGTAGGCGTAAGATTGGCTGAAAAGCCTATCTACGCATGCGCCGGACAGATGTTGCCCGGCATAACTATGGCAACGCCCATGGTAACGCTGGAGGGGGCGTCCCCCAGTGTTACTATGCTGAGGTTAGTGCAGGGAGGCGGGGGGAGGGGAATGAGGCTGAGAGGGCGACGTTATAACACCACGTACTAACACCAACGTCCCAGCGTATTTACAGTCCCTTACGCCGGCTGCGCCGGCTGAAGTTAGGGTAGCCTTCAGCCGGCGTAAGGGAGTGTAAACACGATAGGGCAGGGGGAGTGTCGGGGAGTCCCACGATGTAACACTGAGCGTTAGTACGCTCAGCGCTACATCATAGGTCTGGATCAGGCCCTAGGTTACTAGTGCCCCCTTAAGACTAGTGCCCTGGGTGGCCGTCCCTATGGCACACCCCTAGTTACGGCCCTGCTGAAGCTTCCCTAGACCATTATATACCTGCAGTTGTTCTAGTAGTTCATTCTATTTCTCACTGTGGAGCCTTCAAGTCAACCAAGTCCATAGAGACTGACCTAATTCATACTCCATAAGTAATCCCTAAATCCACCTATCTTCTGTCATTGACATTGCTAATGTCATCATATTGGGCCACAAACTCATCATTTACCCACAGACCTGGGTACTTCTGCACATGTAGACATGTGACGATGAATCAATGTTTATGCTATTAATAAATTGCTTCAAAGTCATTATAGATATGTGTGCCTGACTATAATATCTACTTATATAAGTTATAAACTGTTACTTTATAACAATAAAAAAAATTAAAAGTGAGCCCATATAGAAAGAAACATACATAGGCATATGTGGCACATGAACATTACATTACATGATATCTGGTTGTTTGACTGAAAAACATATGATTGATAAAGCTGAATCCATTTTACTGCAATTACCTATTTTATCTTAAGTGAATCTATTCTAAAACCTCTTTATTTCTCCTTAAGTTCTTGGAAGTCACACGACTGGTGGAAGCAAAGTCTTGGAACGTCGGAGATGTTTTCAGTGCCCTCATCCTTCACTCCAAGATACAGGTGCAGGAAGGTGAACCAGCACCCAACCTTTTTGATTGGCTCCTGGAGTTGGGATAGCATATAACTGTTCCATTGGGACATTCATGGGGTTCAGTGTGGTCATTCTGAACTCCCAACTTGATTATAACGCAAAACAGAATATATTTTATTTTGTACTGTGATTGAGAAAGGATTGACAGATTGTATATTTAGAATGTATTTGTTTTTTTAGGCATGTGGGCCCTGCTTAATATTTTTCTAGTATATGTATAAATATGTATGTATATAGCAGTTGAAACGTGTTTAAAGTTGCAAACTGTGCACACATTTTTAGTGAACTTTGAACGTGGTAATTTGTCCCTGAATGATCCTGCACAATTTGGCAGTGAATACACCATTATATTTACCAGAAGAGCACAAGACCTAATGACACTTCTTTAATTATTAAATGTCTGTATATCCTAATTTTTAAAATGATCATATTCCCCCTTAAAGGTAAACAAAAACTCCATCATATTAGCTGGAGTATAAGAATATCATCCTTGGCCTGTGCTGTTTGGCCAGTGCTCTTGATAGGTGGATTTAGTATTTAGCTTATTCAGCGACGAAGACTGCATGTACGCAATCTACGTAGTGAAACGCTACATAGATAGCGTAAAATAGTTACTACGCATGCGTAGTACCTCTGATCGGAAAACTAGGCAGGTAAGTTAAAAAAATCTTTGTTGTGAATCCGGTTCTTGCTTACTAAGGCAGCAGCATGTAGAGGGAGCCCAGAAAGAATAACATATGTTGATGTTCTTTAAGGTTCACCATCAGCAACACTCAGCAGGGGAGGGAACATTTTGTAAATGGACCAATGTTAGATATACCAATTCTGTGAAGGGAGCTGGTGATTTATAAAGAAAGGATCAATCTTGAATAAACAAGTGAACTAGTGAGTACATCTAGAACTATAGAAAATGTCTATATTCTAAGGGTCAGGGGGGTACAGTGTTAGATGGAATTACAGTGCACACACTTCTTGGTATCTTCCAGACGCCAATCATAAATGTTACACAAAATGTAAGAATGACAGATAATGGGCCTGATCCAGACCTAGTTAACTGCTTGAACTTAGTTACTCCTGGGCTGAACCATGTTGATTGCAGGGGGAGTCAAGTTAATTGTATTCTTTGCATGCAGGGATATATCTTTGAATTGCTTACTGCACACAGATACTGACCAGCTTTACTGTCACACTGTTATTTAGACTTGGGATAGGAAAAATCACCTCTCGACGCCTAGGAGTAACTAAGTTCAAGCACTTAACTAGGTCTGGATCAGGGCCAATGTCAACATTATCCTCTCAGTAAATGCACCCGATGGACTGGATCTAGAACTGGTAACATTAGGCGACTTAGACAAGCCGCTTGCGTAAGTCGTCTAAACTGTTACAACTGTGCGTGTGCTAGGCAGATGCTCCATAGCGGATCTCCTTGCATACACGATGCAAGAGACCATTTTAATTCTAAGGTATGGGCTGGATTCGTAAATTCCATGCGGATCAGGGATCCATGCGTGAGGGGGTAACATGGGAGTGCACGTCCCTCTTACGTGTGAATTTCCACACCTCCGTGTGTACTGAACGTGCAGAGCTCTGGATCCGGTCCAGTGTTTCCTTTTTTGGAAATGTCAGGTTGTAAATATTCAGGAAATTACATTTCTGTTTTGACCCCATAAATAATCAACAAGACAGATAAATAATCAATAAGACAGTTACTGGTTTTGTCAATGCTAGCAGTGTACAGTATAGTTATAGCTTTAATTTATTATTTAGAATGTGTCCTAAATGCTTTGTTTTAATTAAAAACGCATAAATAAGTAACCATATTGGCAGAACCCAAACACTGTAATCTGTCATTCATTTCAATTGTACTTCCAGAAAGCTGTTTTGCAGTGTTTGACAACATATGTGTGCCAGGATAATGTTGGCATCTCTATTGCAATGCACATGTTCTTTTCCTCTACACAAGCATCTTCTGTTGGAATGAGATGCAACTGTATAAAGTACAATAAAATCTGGTTGACAAATATATTTTGATTTCTATAGACATGACATTTTAAAATAAGTTTTGTTTTTTAAGTGTGCAGCAATTGTCCCTTTTAATGTCATAATATCACGTGCAACTGATATTGAGCAATGAAATCCTCACTATATGTGCAGGCGTTAAATTTAAAACAGGAACAGGAGCATCTGCGATATTAGTGATATGTTAATTAGCTTTTTTTATTAACATTTTCTCTGTAGTTATCAGCAACAGAAGGCAGCTGAATCTATTTTTAAAAGAGTTACAAGTTTTAAAACCAATGAACCATCAGGTAAGGCAACTAGCTATAATAAAATTTATCTTCACACATCTCCATTAAAAGTGAAGCCATCTCTGTCCTGGTTTAATATATACCGTATTGCCTTTTCAAACAAGCCATATCCTCTTAAAACCAGCAGGCACAATTGTTAGGGAGTTTCTAATGGATATTATATGACATTGGGAAACATTTTGCTTTTGCATGGTGGAGGCAGCCATACTATGGACTGAATCAATATTCATGGAAATGCTTCATGGTAATGCTACATGGAACCATATATTTTATATTTTTGGAACTGAAGCTCTCGGCCAATTACTTCTAAGAATATGTGCAAATACTTAGCTGCTTATACTCACAGACAGACTTGTCAAATGAATCTTTAGCAAACCTGATTGTGACCTGCACTGTCTTCATAATAACCCTTGTGCGATCTGCCATTTGTACATGTGCCATCCACAATGGGGTGCAGTAAGCAATTGGAGAATGGAGCCGAGAAATATCTTCCATAGACATGCATTGCTATACAGTGGGGCTCAGATACAGCTTTCAGCTTTCCTATCTAAGATGCCTCATTGGTGACATGGTGCTAAAGCTAGATTATAGCCCATTTCTAAATCATTAAACTTTGCTTCATTACCATTTAAGAGCTGCTAGTTTCCTGGAGAGATTAGACAATGGATCTGATATCGCCCATTCAATTCATAGGATAAGTCATACACTCTCTCTGTAGAACATTAAATGGGTGATGTCAGCTCCATTATCTGATCTCTGCAGAAAGCCAGTAGCTGCTAAATGGTAAGTAAATAAGTTTTAATGATTTCTGAAGCCCCATTCAGTTTTCCCAAGCAGGTGGGCCAACCATGTAGGGCAGACTTTTCCCTAATTTTTGTAAAGGTTTAACTGGGTACAACTGTAGCTATCCTGAGAGCCTAATGGTTCTATAAACTATACTTATTTTTAACTAAAGAATGAAAAAATAATAATGTTTTCCACCTTTTTACCTAATGATTTCCTTGCTAAATAACTCCCAAAGCATAAGGCAGCAGATATCTCAGAGAAATCACTGACAGGTTCTATTCTCATCAATATTGGTTTGGCAATAAGCAGATTTTTCTTTTACTAGGTGGGTTGAAAGTGTATGGTGACCTTACACACCTGTTCATTCTTAGCGGGGACCAGGCCCTGAAGATACATTTTGCTTTATCCTGTCCACCTTGCGACTCTTATGTGGCCTTTTGGCTCTTTTTACCTACTTCCTCTAGAGACTGAGATGCAACATCCTAATTCGTGAGTCATCTACAGGTTCTGGGTGAGAAGGCAACTATGCTTTCAATGCATCTCATTAGCCTTCATGCAGACCGGTCACTACAAGAATTCCTGTGACAGGTCCATCAAGTTTACTGCAAGTTGGAGATGATTTTCATTCCATATGGTGTCACTACAAAGACAGGTAATGTTATAATAACATCTCTCTGCAGCTTGTAGATTTTCTCATAGCCGCAAGACTCACTGCCAGACACAGATAATCATCCAACAAAACAGCCACTATAGTTCCATTTCCCAGTATCTGACTCTGTTGGCTCTTATATGGCAACAAGAAGACTATGTTCAGCATTATGTCTAAAATAAGAGCAGAATCTTCATGGTTTTTTTGCTGATCTTTTTCGTGTTATTGATGAAATACTAATAAATAAGTGTGAGAATGATTGATTGTTGTTTGCGCTTTCGTAAGTACAAAATTTTATGCAAATTTATACCTGCACAATGCATCGTGGGAATTCTACACACAAGTCAAAAGACCATCGGATGCTGCAGTCTGTTTCTAATGACTTTTTGTAGAAATATGAAAATTAATGGTATGTAAAGACCTCCACAAAGGGCAAGGACCTGGAGAGCCACAACAAATCCCAGCTGGCTTCTCTCTCTTGTGTTGTAAGACTGCTCGCTTGAATAGGTGCCATTTAGTAATGAGTAGAAGTGCGAGCAGTGGGGAAAGGCATTTATTTTAGCCTGTATATAGGCCAGGTACATGCAGCTTTCTGGCTATGTAGCAGATAAGATGAACATATAGCTGTACAGTAGGTATAGAACAATCTCAACTGTAACATTTTTGAGAGTAGATCAATTATTATTAATAACAATAACAATTATAATTATTGTTTATAATTCACCAAAAGGTGTCCGCAGTGCTGTACAAAATTGTTATCATCAGCTTTTGTAAGATTCAGTACAGCCCCATAAGAAGGCAGATAAAATGGTAACGGGGAAATGACGAATAGAAATCCCTAGTTCCAAAAGAACTTGCAATCTGTTGGGAGAAGGCCTATAAATGAGACAAGGGGCATGAGAGTGGTGGCTCAGACACATGTTAGTGTATTCTAAGTGGTATAAGTAGGAGCTGAACCGTCTCTATAAATAGATGAATACGACTGTGAATTTTCCCCCAGTTGCGTTTGTTTTGCATGCACTTTTAATAACAAAATGTGACATAATTACTTACCATACTCTATCCATTTCCTGAAATCTACCACCCTAATATATGTTTTAGGTCTTTTTCAGGCATGTGACATTTGTACAGCCGTGTATGGGACGCTAGAGGAGACAGAAAGGAGACAAGACTGGGAGGGGTTGTGAGAGAGTGATGGAAAAGACTGCCCTAGAGTCTCGTTTGACCCTCTGAACTGTCACTTGCTGCCACACTTCCTTTGTGTTGATGCCAGATTAGTTTGTTGTAGCTTATAACACTTATGTAAGAATCCTGCTGGTATGGTATTACACAGAAGTGTCTCTTTCTTTCTTGAAATAAATGTTTTGTTTAAATTTATTGCGAAAAGTATTTCGTAATGTGTGGCCCCTTGATGGACAGAGGGCTACACCATATGACCCTAAAGTGTTCCAGGTTGCCCATCACTGATCTGGTAAAGAGGTTGTGTTGTATCCTCAAGTGTCTAAGTCCATTCAATTGGAACATAGATGTTTCACTTGAGAACCAACTAATTCATGGTGAGGGTACACACTTCCAGTAAGTAACTATTCTACCACTTGCAACAAGTTATTGTTTAGCATTGAGTGTTCTAAATGATGCCAAAACGTTCTTTTATATATATTAGTGCCTATTTAATTAACTCTCTAATACCTATCTTTAGATGTTCAGAACATTTAATAACTGAGTGCACAAGCTCAAGTCCATTCAAATACTCTTCAGAGTCTGGTATAAGATCCCCTATGAAACAAATATATGAGAAAATGATAAAATCATAGGATTGAAACGGTGATAACACAAGAAACAACTGCTCACATTTAAAGCTCTGCTGCGTTTTGTTCTTGCATTATGTGCTACCCTTAACAGTGTTTATCTACTTCAGTCTACCCTTAGCTCTGAGATGTCATGATTTCCTCCTTATTTCTATTGCACATAATAATTCCCTCTGAGATTACATGCGTCACTGTATGAATGCCAGTTTATTACTCCAGTTGTTTCTTTTAACTATTATTTGTTTCATTAACTAACTAATAACTAGATTCCTTCCAAACAAAGTCTTGGTCACAATGCCCCCCCGTCTGATGCACAATAAATCAGATGCTCTTGTAAACCATATTTTCTTTAATTATATGAGACCAGGTCCAGATATTCCGTTTTGATGTCATTGGTCCCCCAAACAAAACATTTACATAGACCAGCAAATGTTGGCAGCATTTCTAGACATCCGTGTGTTTGTGTTGTAACCCCCTTCCCCTCACAGGGACGGACTTATCACAGCTAGAGCCTACCTTCCTTTTCAGACTAAGGGACTGGATCCAGATTTAATACAAGGGGGCATTTTCTGATCGTTAGGATCTAAAAATGTCTCCTTTCTGTAAGTGGCGCATAAGTGAGTGCTCTGGATCCAGAATTCTGTCCTGGAAAATATTCCAATGGTGGGGTGGAACAGGACAGGAAGCAAAAGGGCTTCTTCTCTGTTAGAAGAAGGGGGGGTGTATAGTTAGGACAGTTTTTTCAGAAAATAGGGATAGGAATTCTTAAGGTAGGGGTAAGCTATCGTAACTCTGTATGACACCCTTACCCCTACCTTGTCCATACAGTAGCTTGGATACAGCGGGGATCCGGCGTTGGAGTCTTGACCGCGGCAGCAGAGGACGTCTGGTTCCAGTTAAAAGTATATTAAGAAATTGCTGGTAGTATGTAATCTGAATGAAAGCCTCAGAAGTTGGAGGAGAGTCTGGCTTGGTCAGTGATCTCTATTCACCACCATGTAAGTCAGTGCTTTTGGAGAACTAAGAAAATGCTGAGTAACAGTGTGGCACTGCATCTTAGTGAGTAGTATCAGGGGCAGAAATAGACTAGTTCAGGGCCTATAGCTAAGTAGTTAGTTGTCAGAGGCTGGCAGCTTAAGAGCTCAGCACTCAGTCTATGAGGGCCAAGCACTATAAATACAGTGCCAGCAGCCTCTGACAGCTTAGAGTTCTGTGGGAGCAGGGTGGACCTACTATAGGCTGTCTTCTTCCCCAGGTCCTGTAGCTGCTCCCACCGTAGCACTGATCAGTAGCATTGGTTTTGGATCAAATTCTCCGTAATGTCTTCTTGAATAATGTGGGATGCAGTCACCTCTCCAGCCATCCCCATTTCAACAATGATACAGCCTCCAGCTGTGGCACAAATGATTGTACATAGAATTGTTATTTTCACTTGTTCCCAATAGTGACAGGCTGTGGTGGGCTGGGGTTAGGGTGGGGCTGGGAAAGGGATGGTTACGTTTAGGCTTTACGAAGGGAGGGTTAAGCAGAAGCTTAGAGTTAGGCTGCAGGACATAGAGGGCCAGGGCACAAGAAGGTTAAGGTTAGGCTGCAGCAAACAAAGGTTAGGGCTAGTATGTAAGTTCTTACTTATTGATGGATCACTCTTTGTGACTCCAGGAGGGTTATGCAACTGAGCATCGTGCTAGCAAACTACACCCAAATAATTTAGTGCACTGGGAAAGAATAGTTTTATTTAAAAACTTTATTAAAAAAACTAGTTTTATTTAAAAACTTTATTAATTCATTAAAAAAAAAAAAAGAACTATTCCAAGTTACAATGTCAATATACACTAACTATAAACAAAACCAGTCACTGAAATAAAGTAGACACTGCAACACTGTGCATGTGAGTTATACTAGGAGCACGAAAAGGTTGCTGGTTGTGGTTCTGGAAGAGAATTATTATTACATTCCTTAGATCCATCATATTTTGGCTATTACACTTTTTTTTGCATGTTGGAGGCGATACAGCATATATGTTCCACTAACGCCATATTCTGCAGGTGTTGTCTTTGCTCCCTGTGGAACAGAATAAATATAGTTGGTTCAAAAAAATCTGTATTATAATAAAACTTAAATAAAGTGTTTTGCATCACCTTTATTAATAAAATAAGGGTATTGCCATAATATCTCTCTAGCCCTAAAGGTACTGTACAGTAAAACTACCCAATCATTCTGTCATGTGCTATAGTAAACTGACCACTAGGGAGCAGTGTTCTATATAAAAACTTTATTTAGTGTAAGTGATATTAAAACTCATATATAGGTTATAGTGAGTACAAAAGTGTAAACAAACAAGTGTTTTGAACCAAATAACCTATGTGGCTGTTTTAATATATGTAGATATTTTTCATTTTAAATTTGTTATAAATCTACATACATACAAGGAACAGAAAAAAGTTTACCTGTAATGATAATGTTTCCTTCGTAGTTGAAAGCACAGGAAAAAATCTCATCCGTGTGCCCCTCCAGCACCTGGATACACTGCCCTGTGTGAGGGTCCCATAGACGTGAGGTCTTATCTGAGCTAGCTGTTAAGAGGCGGGTGCCTTGAGCATTGAAGCAGATCTGGAAAGTAAAATAATGAAAGATTCAGTAGAATGGATCTAAGTGCCATAGAAATCTAGCTGTTATGTGCACTTAGAACACGGCCTCATCTGGAGGCAGAGGTGTAACTAGTATGGGTTTTGTAGGGCATGTTTGCTAGGCGCTGATGGCTTTGGAGGCGCCATCAGGTCACATACCCTACAAAACAAAAGAAAGGAAATAAAAGAATAAACCCCTCTTACCTTACTCTCTGCGTCTGAGAGCAACTGCAGCGCGGCACCACATCCTCCAATCAGTGTTCAGCCGGACAGCACCAGCCTCTAGGACACACTGAGATTAGCTCACTCTCGCACTGTCATGTGACCTGCGCTGTCTGGCTGAACACTGGGGGGAGGATGCTGCGCTGCAGTTGCTCTCAGACGCAGAGAGTAAGGTAAGAGGGTTTATTCTTTCTTTTCCTGGAAGGGGGGGGGGCGTCATTTGGGCATTTGTCCTGGCCGCCATTTGGGCTAGTTACGCCCCTGTCTGGAGGTAACTGCAGATATTTGGATGAACTATAACACATCAGATGTCATGAAATGTTACTGATTATTCTGCATTATGTCCATGGTTCTGATTCACAGTTAAGAGTTAAATTGTGAACTTAAATAAATACATGCAAGCGAAAAAGCCGCAATACCGATTCAGAGAAAATAAAGAACTGGTTAACCTCTCCCCCTGTGTCAGGAGTGCTACGTGTGGACTTTATTAGCTGTGAATCGTGCTTTTAGGTGCTTAAAATTGCTTATGATTTAAATATACATAACTAAACTCACTGATAAGGATTTGGAAGAGTAAAGAAATAGTTTATGCTGAACACAGCACGTACTCTCATTAACATATGTAAACAAAAGTAACCATTAAAAATACAACTTGAAATATGAAAGATCATGACATACTTTACAATACACATAAACGCATACTGCATGAAGTTAGAAATACAATGATCCACCACATAGAGGCCCTGATTCAGAGTTTTGCGTGCACGCAACACGCAAGCGCAATAAGAAACGTGCACTCGTCTGATTCTAAGTTGCGGTTAGTAAGGGGCAGAACGGGTGAGTTAAATGCAGATCTGTCCGCACCCAACTCACTCTTATGTGTGAATACGGCCCATTGTTGTGTAACTGCGCCCAGAATTCCCCACTGAAATGGCTCCCTCCATCCACTCTTCTTATATTTGGTCCTCATTGTCCCAGCAGGTCCCTTCATTCTTAAGTCACTATGTTCACAATGGTGGTTCAGAGCTTGCCCGTTCTTAAATCCAACGTAGATTGCATGCATTAAGTTACTACACATGCGCAGTTTATCCCTTCTTAAATTTACGCACTTAAAAACCTGCAGATTCTTAATTGTGAACCAGGTCCTATGTATGGAAAACTGATAGATGGTAACCTTGTGAACAGGGCTTTTGTCTCTCTGACCTTTAATATCAATCTTGTTTTATCACTGTCAATGTTCACAATGATATAGTACTACTGAATAAGCTGACACATAAATTATTACTCTCAAGGGGCTGGATCCAGACTTAAGTAAGTGCTTGAAATTAGTTACTCCTGGGCTAAACCATGTTGATTGCAGAGGGAGCCAAGGTAATTGTTTTCTTTGCAGGGATATATCTTTGAATTGCTTACTGCACACAGATACTGACCAGCTTTACTATCACACTGTTATTTAGACTTGGGATAGGAAACATCACCTCTCAACTCTAATACTGTTTACATCAGATGAAATATGACTCCCCTGCAATCAACATGGTTTAGCCCAGGAGTAACTATTTTCAAGCACTTACTTAAGTCTGGATCCAGCCCAATGTGACCTCTTTCATTCTGTATATTGAACACAGTTCTCCCTATCTTTCCTTATTTTTCTCAGCTATTTCTTAATATATATTGTAGATAAGCAACTGGAAGAAACCCAACAAACATGACATTGTAGGCAAGTTGAGTAAGCGTGTCATACTGGGGTTTGTAGTGTAGAGATATCAATGGAATCAGTAGGGTACATGATAAGCTTAGCAGCAAAGTGTCCCAGGAAATTAGTTTAAAGTGTTAGCTACCATAGGTGTGAATGGTTTACTGATCAGGTGAGGGATGGAGCTTTGTGGTGAATTATTGATAACCGTGTTCTTAGAGCAGTAACGTCTCCACAGTCATCCCAGAACGTCTGACAATCATTTCTACAATATGTGAGAACTGCCTGCTACGTCAGATAAGAATAGACTGAATATTTGAAGAACAGGTAATTACACAAGGCATGTTAGTACCTTTCCTTAACACAAACCTGTCTCCAAGCCAAGGAAAATATACCGTAGCTGTAAAAAATCTGCTTTATGAAACAACATGATGTCTTTAATAATTAATCCTGAAGTCTCAGCAAGTATAACAGACAGACAAAATGTAAGGAGTGTGATGTTCTGTGCAAAAATATGATTATTACAATTGCACTAATTACTCCCTTTTTTTATTAATCTTATGTTTCTGCAGTTTGTAGGACGTAATACACCACAACAAACAATGTGTAAAATACAGATTGCATTAGAATTACAGTGCGATAGCTATACATAGTATAGCTATAAAGTATTTCATTATATGTCACAAAAGGAGAAAATAAACATTCATTGTGGGGTTGCTTCTTTTACTCACACCTTTCTGTGTAGTTGCAATTTATCAAATTCTCCCCCAGTTATAGTACAGATTTCTTAACATACAGTTTTTCACATATTTGGTTTTATGGGGGATGGGGGTTGTGCAGTACAGTATTTAATAAAGCTATAAGAAATCTCTGCAGAATATGGATTGTGCAATATAGAGACAGACACTCATATGGACAGTCCTATTTGAAGTAAAGAGTAAATCATTGTGTAAACAGTTCAAAAATATGCAGAATCCAATCTGTAAATTCAAGAGACTAGTCTATGATGTGTCCATGTAGGAAGACCTACTGTATGTTTGGGATACCATAAATAATGTGTTTAAATAAATTATTGGATATAAAATAAATCTGACTTATTATTTGTCCCTTTCCTGTAGTATAGTACATGTATAATTTATCCCACTGAAATGAAGCCATATTTGTATGGAAGTATTTTGGCTGGGAAAAATGCCTTATATTTGTGGATAATCACGGCTTCTCATCTGTTTCCTAGAATTTGCCATGTATAGTCACAATGCAAAACTGTGCTGTATTAAGTCGTCAATCAAACTATTCTTAAGTCTCAGACCGACTCATGTGACTGAACCACTGTTGGGACAACAGTCTGCCTCAAGGGCGGAGTTTGCCATGGCAAGGAGGCCAGGCCAAAGTCTGGATGGGCGGGAGTTGAGGTAGAGCTGGTTGGCACAGGGAGCAGAGCGGGGCAGGATGTTGGGACATGTGTGGACTGTCTAGCTGTTGGAGGATAGTAGCTTAAGACAACGCTCAGCACTCCATCCATGTATGACTGCTGAGCGCTGTTTACAATACACGGCTAATAGCTCTCAGCAATGTATTTCTAAACAGCACTCATACATGGAGTGATCAGCGTCATCTTAAGCAGCCAGCCTCTGATAGCTTGCTGCTGTGCTTGCTGGGGACAGCTGCCAATGGTTCCTCTCTCCATTGGGCAATGTGTCAGACGCAACACAAGAACCCATGATATCTACGCCATAGGTCTGTGTGGCAGGATACACTGGCACTACAGAAACAGACAACATCTAATGCAGAGGGTACAAGCTCACCTTGGAAATCTCTCCATCGTGTCCCTGTAACTTGGCTATGCACATCCTGCTAGTTGCGTTGTACACTCTGGCCGTTCCTGTTAAAACAGATTGATAGTCTTAAATTACAACACAAATAATAAGCTCATATGGTGAGGAGTTCTGTATGTGTAACAGAGGTCTGAACCTTTTACCAAGACCAATGATTGTATCAAATAATCCTAGCCTTAATCAAAAGATTAACTGAACAAACGAAGCCACAGGAAAGATTTTAAAGTCCTGCTATCAGGAAATTGTAGGTAATCATCGCACAAGCATTGGAGGAGCACTTGACTCTGACAGGAGAGTTCTGAACATGTATAATGCTATTCTCCCTGTACTTGATTCTGCTCCTTAAAGCAAATGATATTGTAACATAGTAAGAGGCTTAGATCATGGTTGTCAGGGAGAATGGCAGATTACAAGGAGCAGTTATCAGAAGATTGTGTCTGACAGCGTGATCACAGACAGGACGAGTGTTAGCTAAAAGGGAGCTAGGTGCAGTTACACACTATAATAAAGTTGTGTTGTGGTGCCATGGATATGAAGTAAGTCAATGTGTAGATAGGAATGTATGTCATTTATAATGATGTTTACTATACTGTATTACATATATAAAGATAGACAGGGCAGAACCATTACTGCTGGGGGAAGGGGGACACAAGCAAGTACTGTTACAGCTATTTTGTGAGCAGGGATCACAGGATCGATCCGGAGGTATACATGAATCATCACGCACCAAGCGTCCCATACATCTATTCACAAAACATGGCCGATCTGCGTGTGATCCAAAGGTGCATGCAATGGTCGCTCTGGATGTGTATGCAGTATGGCAGGTAGCAGACAGGCTTAAAGCAGCTACATACAGGGTTGTGCACTGTAATGTGAATCCACTAAAACAATATAAATAAAAAAATGTGGAAACATTTACATGTTTAATGGAAAATATATATCGGTGATATTGTAACTTTTGTATTGCAACTGAAGTCTGAAATTCTAAAGCAAGGGTTCAAAGTATGTTGCGGATTGTCTGACCCCTGGACAGAGACATGACCTGTGACAGGTGCAAATGTTTTGATGTAAGCAGTGCCTATATCTATCAGTGTTCACCTCTGGATCAGGCGGACTAGCTTGGGCGCACTTAGGGCCAGATTTACTAAGCTGCGGGTTTGGAAAGGTGGAGATGTTGCCCATAGCAACCAATCAGATTTTAGATTCCATTTAAATATTACATACTAGAGAATGTCAGCTAGACTCTGATTGGTTGCTATGGGCAACAGCTCCACTTTTCCAAACCTGCAGCTTACTAAATCTGGCCCTCACTGTACATTGACTACGCGCATCCCTCTCTTTACTCCCACGACAAGCCTTTCAAAACACGCAACTGCAGCGTATGTTGCTTTCAGTCTGAACTGGACACGACTGCATGTGCAGCGCAAAATAACACCAAAATATGCTACATGCATGATCTG
Organism: Limnodynastes dumerilii; assembly: GCA_011038615.1. Lineage (NCBI taxonomy): Eukaryota > Metazoa > Chordata > Amphibia > Anura > Limnodynastidae > Limnodynastes > Limnodynastes dumerilii. The sequence continues at coordinate 45,978 of WWET01005781.1, forward strand.
TCATACTCTCACACCGGATCAGCCCCACAAATTCGAAGTAAAGCCCCAAATACGCTGTAAAGCATGTGCAGGAATTTTGGAAAGCGAAAGGTGTGGCGGATTTCCCCTCACCCTGGAGTCCCATTTCACTGCTGGTAGTCCTGCCACAAGCATGTGGCTACTTATAGCCAAAGTAATGAATTGTAGACTGAAATCTTGCTCATTTTGCCTTTTCATGTTTGAATATTACTATTGCTCTTGTTTCCATATGTATGTGAATGTTGCCCATTGTCTATAGTTCACATCACATACTAAACTCAATAGGGAACAGTGTAGCAGCTTACACATTAGACCTTCCTTACCATCAGCGGAGGCCGTAGCAACCAGCTGTCCAGTGGAATCAAATGCAACATCCAAAACCTCGTCTTCATGGCCGGTCAGAGTGGCCACACATTTCCCACTCAGAGTGTCCCACAACTGTATGGGCAAAAGAAGCTTGTTTATACAGGAGATAAGCACAGGATATAAAATGTCTATGTGAAAATCTTTCAGGCTTCTATACTAGGCAAACACCGGGCCTAATGTCAGTTGTGGGTTGATTTGACTTATCTTGCATATTTTTCACACAGTGCATGGCCAGAAAACAGGAAGATTACCTAGATTCCTAATGTGTGCACTCCAGACATTTATCCTCTTGTGACCAGGGTAGTCTGGGAATTTTTGAGATATATATCTTATGATTAGCTGAAACAATACGCAATTTCTGACCATGTGGATATCAGTTTTACTTGATGACGATGGGCTGTATTCACAGATGTGCGTGTATAAAGTACACAAATATACGCACGCACGTAGCAAGGCCACACCCATGACACTCCCCTCGCTCGGACGGGTTTTCGGTGACTTACGCCTCCATAGGGCACCCTTATCTCTACGTGTGAACTTACGTGCGTATGTTACTTAGCTACGTGCGTATCTATTTAACCGCGCCCTCAAATGCTCATTTAAATGCCTCCCCGCCCACTTTCACGTAACTTCTAACATACGGAAAATAACCACGCCCCTCTGTACATATGTCCCTAAGAGCGATTCACAAATCCGCGTTTAAGGTACTTACATGCGTAAATACTACGTAACTTGCGTGGAAAAATTTACTACGCATGCCCAGTTAATCCTAAAATTACGCAGACAACCCCACGCTAAAACATATTAATATGGCCTGACGTGTCTGCCTGGCTCTTTATATAGATGTAGATAGCAATGTATATGGCTGTTACTGCATGTAAAATAAAATCATTATCACAATGACTGGACATTACTGTAATAGCTTTATATATTTTATCATAATGGCTTTATATATTTTATAGAAAGAAAGAAATTGTGCATAGAAAAAAAAATGTGGTCAATGGCATCACTAAGGCAATTATAACGGATAAAGGCACCATTTAATTAATCAACAAAAAAAAAAACTGGGCCAGATTTACTAAGTTGCAGGTTTGGAAAAATGGAGATGTTGCCCATAGCAACCAATCAGATTCTAGCTCTCACTTTCCTATCACATACTAGAGAATGTCAGCTAGAATCTGATTGGTTGCTATGGGCAACATCTCCATTTTTCCAAACCTGCAACTTAGTAAATCTGTCCCACTAGCTCTTTTGTCACGTGACTCCCACAACCCATATAATGCTAAAATACCACTTCTGTGCATTTGACTTGTGGGTCACCTGTTTTTCAAGATTTCTATTTCATTTATCACATATCCCATGTAATAACATATATATCTCATATAGCGCATGTATTTAATTTTCTGTTCTTACAAACATGTTCATTTAGAAATGATATTGGTTGATAAGCCCCAAGCTTAATGTGTTATTATGTTTGAAACTGTCAAGTATTTTATTTTTCAATAAAAATTATTTACACAAAAAAATATTAACATTTACTAGTCTGCTGACAATGGTAACCATATTTATTGGATAAAATAGCAAAACATCCATCAGTAGCTAAAACACCAATCTAGAACTGTTGTAGTTTACTATTAAATAAAGCTTTGTATAACACGATTCTAAAGGATAATTTCCTCTCTATTCTGAGAATTATTATCTTTTCTGGTGTCTGGAGAATTAAACCATGGCAAGCACACTATATCTTGAGCTATAAGTGAATACAGCAGTGAAATAAACACGTATTACTTGTTTCTGTAATAATAAACATGGTTAACAAGTGACTGGAATTTGACAGGAATATGTATTGCAACAGAATACCATGGGGAAATATAAACTCTTATTGTCTGAAACCGACTTACTTGCTGGAAGCCTGGGAATTGTAACAATACATAAATTGCAGTCATGGTCAGGTTGCAATCAATACAGTTATTATAAGTATTGACCAGTATCTAAGTATTCTCATTGTAATTGCTCTTCTGTTATGGCCTTGCCAAAGTCCAACTTATATTGTTAAATTCATTATGTAAACTTGGCAAAGTATATAGAATTTCAAATCTCTGCTTACAAACATATACTGAACAGTTAAACTAAATATTTAGACACAGATACAATTCTATAAGTCAGTAAAGATTACATTGTTTATAGCACCCAATCCAGCAAATTTACTGCTCAAGCTGCATGCATCCTATCCAGACCTCTGACATTTGCTACTCTGGATAGGACGTACAGAAAACTTACATCCATTTGAAATATGCAAACCGATGTGTACAGGCCCCTAATAAATATTGTACGGGTGTGGGTCCCCACAAAGAATGGCCCTATTTTGATAGGGCTGTTCTCTCCCAGCCATTTTCGAACTGGCTGGCATATCGATTGCTTATGCCTTAAAGAGGCATAGAAATCGATCCCCGGAGCACTGATCAAGGTGTTCTGAAAGGTGAGTGGCTAAACTAACCCCAACCCTTCTCCTAATTCTAACCCTAACCCTCCCCTTCCATTACCCTAACCCTGCCTTCCCCGCAGCCTGACCCTAACCCTCCCCTTCTATGGTCCTAACCCTGACACTCCCTCCCTAAGCGCCTAACCCTAACTCCCCCAATACTAAAATGCCCTGGAGAGGTTACTCACTTCTCCGTACCTGTCATCTGGCAGGTCTGTGAAAATGAATGGGCAAGTATGTCGATTGGCACACCGACCCATTCATAAATAACATTTCTAAAATGGCCCCTATTCAAAATAGAGACAGAGGAAAAATAACTTTTGGCTGTCTTTATTTCGCAAAGCGGGCCATCGGACCGGAGACTGCAACCGCTGCTATTCACTATTGTGTATTTTATGATCTTAAAAAAGTGCTTTCAAATTTAATTGATGGTGAAATCTAACTTTTTTTTTTTTTTTTTTAAAGTTTAATGAATAAAGAGACACCCAGTTTTACACTTACACCAGCCCCTGAGCTCAGGGAATCCGGTCTGATACTGCTCCTGCAGCAGCACTAATCTGCCCACTTTCTAACTTAAATATAATAAGACATCACACTCCACTAGCACAGAGCGCACTGTAGCCAACACAGGTGGATGAGAATCTGCACGGCCATCTTTCTGTGTTTGCCTCTGCTGCACTTCCACCTCAGGAATAGCTGGATGCGCAGCTCAGGATCAGAACCCCAATGTACATGTTTTCTCTTCCCAGACTGTAACAACTCACTGAGTGGCTTTACCTTGCATAATGTATCACACTCTAATGTCCTATGGATTGTAAGCAGGACCCTACCTTGCGTTACAGCCTGTGATTACCCAATCTAGTACTATAATGAGTATTTAAATATTGTAATGTACTATAAATAAACCTCTAAATAAATAAACAAACAGAATAAATACACCGGACCGTATTCAGACTACCGGACGTATAACATATACATCCGTAGTTTAGCGGTTTTTACTACTGCGCATGCGTACGCATTTTTTACGTAATCTACGTATCTTTTCCTTAAGTAGTTTGCATATATGTGGACTTTAAGACCGCATATACACAATCTACGTAAGGAAAAGATACGTAGATTACGTAAAAAATTTACTACGCATGCGCAGTAGTAAAAACCGCTAAACTACGGATGTATATGTTATACGTCCGGTAGTCTGAATACGGGCCACCATCACATAAACTTGAAGACTTGGCTAAGCCTTGGCTGTGTTCAGGGGCGTTTTTAGAAATGAAGGGGCCCGTGTGCAGACCCCCACATGGGCCCCCCCTCCTCCTCCTCACCTCACCCCCACCTCCCAAGACGGGCCCCCTTCTTCTTCTTCTCATTCCCATCCATATCTATACAAATGGAGACGGTCTCCAGCAGTCTTCCATTCCCAACAGTGCACTGCGCAGCCTCACGCTC
>WWET01005781.1:59384-70669 GCA_011038615.1 Limnodynastes dumerilii
AAAATACGTCTGAAATACGCTATGTAGGCGGGGTTTGTATTTAAAGTGCACAGTATGGCGTGCTTAGCTGCGTAAATACGTGTTGCACATACTATGTGAGCGGATGACATCGGTTATGTGGGCAAAAGTTAAGGAAGGGTTTGGAAAGCGGATCTCGGACAAAATACATACATTCAAGGGGTGTGCCAAGGGGAGTGTATAGAAGGTATGCACGTGTAAATACGCTACGCGAGTAAACGTATTGCAAGTGGAGTTCTGGATCTACCCCATGGTTAGTTGAGCAATGTAGAAGGGGACATTATTGGCCGCATTTACACTTAAGAAGCTTCTGCTTCGTTTGTGCTTGGATTTAAGAAATTACCTACTATGCATGCAAAATAGGTCATTTACGCAATCTACGTACCACTTAGGTCTTTAAAGACTGCATGTAGTTTCCTAAGAAGAAAGAGGTGTGCCACGGCAGCCTCTGTGAGAATTTAAGAAGAGTAGGTGGGTGGAGGGATTTAATTTAGGCGGGGAGAACAGGGTAGGGAGAAGTCTGTGCATATATTCCTTCTTTAGAAGTAAAATAGGCACAGGAAGTTAGGGAAGACCTAAAACACTTTTAAGTTTAAAAGAAGGGGGCGTGGGCGGAAGCTTTACGTTATGTGTGGATACTTGCTTATCTGCACCTACTTAAAGCTCTCTGTGAATACGGTCCAAATGTGTGGACATCTTGCAAACCCAATTACAGGGCCAACAAGCTCAGGTCCGGATGATGTATGAAGAGCTTAAAGAGCAGAGGAAAGGTGGGCAGGAGCGGGAGAGGCTGCCTAAGCTCACTCCAGCTGATGACATTGAGGCATGGTCACGCGTTTGGAATGGCCTAAAGAGGAGTGGTCTGACAAGCTGGCTCCTTGTTTGACAGGGGAGGTACAAAGAGCCTATGTGGATATGCCTGTGTCCCAGTCACACTTCTACCCTGACTTTAAGAAGGCAATACTCGACAGAATTGGAGTGATGGGCCACAGCAAAGCCCAAGAATTCCATGACTGGCAGCTGGAAGGTTCTGAGCCTCCCAGGATTCAGCTGGCCAAACTTGTCCGGCTGGCTAACTCTTGGTTGCAGCTGAGTAAAAACTCAGCAGTGTAAATTGTGGAGAGAGTTGCACTAGACCAGGCTATGCGGGTGTTAGACCGAGTGGTGCAGCCATGGGCCTTTCAGGCTGATCCCCAGACATATGAGGAGCTGGCAGTTGTTATTGAGTGGCATCCTGGGGAAAGTGAATAAAGCCAGGACAGGATTTGTACCAGTACCAAAGCCCTGACCTTATTTCCCAGTCATCAAGCCAAAGGCCCCGCCTCCCATAGTGTGCTTTGAGTGCGGTGAACCTGGTCATGTGCGGCGGGACTGCCCAAAACTGGGAGAGCCAATGGATTGCAGCGCGGGAAAGGCGGCTCAACCGATGGTCAGCATGGTGGCTGCGGGTGTATCCCAGGCAGAGTAAACCCTGTTCGGGATTAAGGTACAGTTGGAGGGCTGAGAGATCTAGGCACTGGTAGATACTTGTAGTGAGTTCACCATGGTCGTGGCCAACCTGGTCCCTCCAGGCGCCGATAAGGTCTTGCCTCCTGTCAGAGTGGTATGTGTCCATGACGACATTGAGGAGTGCCCACGTGTGTAATACCCCTGACTGTACAAGGCCGGCCATTGAAGGTGGTGGCTGCAGTGACCTTCCGACCTCCTTATTCACTAATCCTGGGCCGTGACTTCCCGTTGCTACAGGAACTGGTTATATGGTATAACACTAACAAGCAGTCAGCCGCTCAGGCGTGTCACGGGCCAGAAACCAGAGACTACCAAAGCATGGCATCCGGGAGAACTACTGCAGCTACTGAACTACCCCAGGAAACTGACTCTGAGGCCCAATGGAACCCAGTTCATGACAAAATATCATTGCGGGACTTTGGCGGGACCAACGTGATGATCGCAATCTGGCACAGGCCTTTGAGACTGTAAAAGTGGTTAATAATAGAGTGACTGCTGTTTTACTATGGGTGTGCCATATTTTATGTTGAAAAATGATTTGCTATATCGTGTTACTACTTTCCAGGGGAAAGGAGTAGAACAATTGTTAGTTCCCCGTAAAAACTTGAGCGTTTGGTGTTAGAAGCCGCACATGCGCATTTGTGGGGAGGCAATTTAGGGGAGCAGAAAACACTCAAACATATACAGTTGAGGTTCTTTTGGCCAGGCATCTATGCTTCAGTCAAGAGGTATTGTCAAGAATGCCCAGTGTGCCAGAAGACGGCCCCTTGGCCAGAATTTAGCACTCCGCTGGTACCCCTCCCTATCTTTTCCGTGCCTTTTGAACAAATTGGTATGGATCTGATAGGGCCAGTGGAGAAATCTGCTCGAGGTCACCAATACATACTAGTGGTAGTGGACTATGCCACCCGATACCCGGAGGCTATACCCCTACGTAATATGAAATCTGGCACTATCGCCAGAGAGCTACTAATTCTCTATACCCATCTAGGAATACCAAAGGAGGTCCTAACCAACCATGGTACCCTGTTTGTTTCTAAGCTTATGACCGATTTATGCCGGTTGTTAAAGTTAGACAGAATTACCACTTTGGTGTACCACCCGCAAACAGATGGTCTGATAGAAAGGTTTAATCAAACCCTTAAACAAATGATAAAGAGGGCAGTGTCTCAAGAAAAGCGAGACTGGGATTTGTTTCTACCTTATTCGATGTTCGCGGTCAGAGTGGTACCCCAATCTTCTACAGGGTTTAGTCCCTTTGAACTCCTCCATGGGAGGCAACCCAGAGGGATTCTGGATTTGTTAAAGGAAGGATGGGAACAACAACCCTGTTAGGAACCTAATATAGTTCAGTTTGTGTCCCAATTGTATGGCTGTCTTAGGCAGATTACGCCACTCCTGAACAAACATATGGAAAGGGCTCAGCAACGTCAGAAACAAAGTTATGACTTCACTGCAGTTAATCGGTCCTTTAAACCGGGAAACAAGGTGTTCGTGCTTGTGCCCACTACAGAAACTAAGATGTATGCTCAATGGTGGGGCCCTTACGAGATCATAGAGGTGGTAGGACTGGTTAATTACAAGGTTCGACAGGAGGGTAGAAGGAAGGAGGTACAAATCTACCATGTGAACCTGTTAAACCCTGGAAGGAAAGCGCCAGTCAGCCCTCTTTAGTAGCAAAAAAGGTTCCAGAATGCCAGGTACCCATTGAAGTCACACTTAGTTCTGGGCAGAAACAGGAAGCTGTGAATTTGGTAGCGAGGTTCCAAGATGTGTTTTCTGACATTCCGGGAAAGACACGGATCATTCAACATGATATTGTGACTCAACCCGGGGTGGTCTTGAAACAAAGGCCATATCGTATACCCAAGGCAAAACGGGCACTGGTAAAGCAAGAGGTAGAAAAGATGCTTCACCTAGGGGTTTTAGAGGAATCAAATAGCGAATGGAATAATCCCATTGTTTTAGTACCTAAGCCGTCAGGTGCAGTAAGATTCTGTTATGAATTATGCAAATTAAATCATGTTTCTCGCTTTGATTCGTACCCTATGCCCTGGATTGATGAGTTGGTAGAGAGATTAGCCAGGAGTCAATATCTTACCACACTTGACAAAGGGATATTGGCAGATTCCTTTAACGGAAGCTGCTAAGGCAAAACAGCCTTCTCTACCCCAGAGGGCCTATTTCAGTACAAAAGGTTGGCATTTGGTTTACATGGTGCCCCAGCAACCTTTCAGAGAGCTATGACTAAATTGCTGCGGCTCCATAGGGAATATGCAGTTGCGTATTTTGACGACGTTGTCCTTTTTAGCGCTGACTGGGAATCCCACCTACCAAAGGTAGAGGCCGTTTTGAAGTCTCTAAGGGAACATAAGTTTACCGACAACCCTGAGAAATGTGCTATTGGTATGATAGAAGCCAAATATTTGGGGCACATTGTGGGCAGGGGACAGGTTAAACCTCAGCCTAGCAAGATAGAAGCGGTTCTCGCTAGGCCCAAACCCAAATGTAAGTCGCAACTTAGGACGTTTCTCGGTCTAGTGGGGTATTATCACAGGCTCATACGTGATTTTGCCACTAGAGCGGCTCCACTAACCGAATGTCTTAGAAAAAAAAGGCTCCAGACAAAATAACGTTGTCCAGACTAGTGGAAACCGCTTGGCAAGACTTAAGAAGAGCTTTATGTACATGATTTTAAAAAACAGTTTGCCTCTGGGACAGGATTAGGGGCAGTCCTTTCACAGGAGGTAGATGGTGAGGAGAAGCGATACTCTACCTTAGTCGTACTTTCCAGAGAGCGCAAGTATTCAACTGTAGAACAGAAGTGCTTAGCAATTAAATGGGCAGTGGAGTCCGTAAAATATTATTTGTTGGGACGGGAGTTTTTGTTAGTTACAGACCATGCTCCCTTGAAATGGATGCACACGAACAAAGAGGTGAATGCTAGTGTGACCCGTTGGTTTTTGGCCTTACAGCCATTTAATTTGAGGTGCGGCATCGTCCGTGGAAACAGCACCTCAATGCGGATGCCCTTTCCAGGAGATTTGTAGGTCCCAATCCTCCAAACAATCCTATGCTGAAGCTAGGGGAGAAGGAAGAGGGTCAGGGGGGCGAGGTGGAAAGCTCACCTAAAAATTTGTTAGCTTCAACAGGGTGGTTGAAGCTAAGGGGGGAGGAGTGTGACAGAGACAGCATACCTCCACATGGGAGTAATGTGGAGAATCCTGACCAGGTTTTAAAGCAGCAGCAGAGAACCTGGGTGTGATCAGGCTTGGGCTAATCAACAGTTTGAGATAATCAACCGCTCCTGTGCTCTCCTGATATAAGTGTTTCAAAGCTAGAGGGTCAGGACTCTTGACGATGGAATAGATGACCAAGGGTTGGGGTATGATAAGGACCACTGGAACACTTAAAGAGTTGTGTGAACTATGCTGTGACACTTGTATGCTGCACTACAAGAACAACTTGCTGTTGGTGATGTTGCTGACCTGTTATGCTGTCTGCCTGCTAGAAAATAAAAGAACTTGACTTTATTTCCTCTATGTGATGTGCTCCGTTATCACAAAAAAAAAAATAAAAAAAAAATTATATATAGAAGGAGAGAGTTTAATCCTAGCTCAATTATAAACTGCATTGTAAATGCAACATTTTCCCTGCATGGCAAAACCTTGTTATTGCAATGAATGTCATGTTTTGAATGTGGGGGTACAAATAACATTGTTATGTTTTTTGCATCAAGAGATCCTAAGGAGTTAAACAAAGCCAGAAGGTATGGCCCCAGTGCTACCTTCCGTTTGGATTTCCATGCGTGTAACTATTATGCAAGTTACGTAGGATTTAGGCACAGGTTTCTATATCGCACTTAGTGACATACATACGGAGGGGCGTGGTTGTCTTCCGTACATGTGAAGTTACGTGAACATGGGTGGGGGGGCGTTTAAATGGCCTTTTGAGGGCGCAGTTAGTAATGTACGCATGTGTCTAAGAAACTTATGCACGTACATACGCCCATAGAGTCGTAAGTCACTAAAAATCCGTCCGTGTGAGGGGAGTGTCATGGGTGTTGCCTTGCAACGTAGGTGCGTATATTTGCGAATCTGTGTGTACTTATTTCACACGTGTCTGTGAATCTGGTCCAGAGCGTATAATTAACGTAAAATGAAAGCTTTACATAAGTTCGCAGGTAAAGGTCCATATAAACAAAAACATTTTTTTGATGGTAGTCGTTGAAATGACCTGATAAAGGAGTGCTTGGAACGATATATTGCGTGTGTGTACGCTGGAAGGATCATGCCTGATCGTTGCAAAGTACACAAAAACGTTTGATCGCATCTTTAAAAAAGTAAAATTCTATTGATCAAGCCCTTCAATAATAAAGGCTCAACAGAAAATTGTGTGTATGCAGGCTGCTCGGCGATTAAAATGATCTATAATGTCATCCATCGTTTAAATACATGTAGTGTGTATGGGGCTTTAGTGTTGTTTCAACCTTTAGAAGACCTGTTGATTCAGTGACTTTAATTATCTGATATTTCCTTTGCTATTATGTAATATAATAACTATTCTCTTACCCATAGGGGTTGTTGAACTGGATAGCATATACCACATTCCGATGACCTTCCAAAGTATGCAACTCTTCTCCTGAAGCTGTGTCCCACACTTTACATGTGCGATCATAACCACCTGTAATGAAGCTAAACAGGGGGACATGTGATATAATTCAACATGGCAATGTATTTCTTACATGATCAAAACAGAGACATCTGAAATAGTGTAGCTTTACACGCAGACTTAACGGTTTAAGAATGAAATCTTGAGGACATTGGAGCAGATCCTGAACTACGCATTTCCGCGAATTTACGTGTGGCGGAGACGTAAATTCGCAGATTTGTACAAACTGCGCATGCGCACCGTAGAAAATACGCACATTCACGTAGCGTATTTTAAACGTATGGGTAATTCACGTATTGCTAACGTAAATACTTACGTGTAGGCGTGCCAAATGTACGTTAGTGACAAATACGTGCGTTTTACGTGAAGTAGGCGGGGGGTGGTATTTAAAGTGTATGGGTGTGCAAAGCTGCGTACGTTCGCGTAGTCTGTACGCCCGTTAGCGGACATATTCTGTTACGTTAGGAAAAGTTAAGGTAGGGTTTGGGTCGCGTAATTCGAGAAAATACGTCCGTGCAAGGGGTGTGCCGTGGGGAGTGTATTGACCTTACGTGTACGAAAATACGCACCGCTAAAATACGTACGCGCACACGTAGTTCAGGATCTACCCCATTGAGTCTATGATGAGACTGATTTCTAGGAATATGCTATAATAAATTTAGTGTTGCAATATGTGCAGGTTAGACTAACCTCAAGACACCAAACTGATTAGGAGACAAATATTTTGTGATAGCGGAACCATATTTATAAAAAAGTGGCCTCTACCACTAAAGGAAGTTTGATGGCACCATTAGAAGTACAAAAAATGGGTGTCTGCAATGATGAACTTTGAACCATGGCGGCTGTATATATGCAAATAAATATAACAATACAAATAAATATACATTTTAAATAGCTATACATATTTGCTAAAAGAATAAAATAAATATTTAACTATATCTCAATTTGAAAAAATTCTTAATTTAAATAATAACTTTTACTTCTATTGATTCTCTACTACTGACTGGCAATAGAAGGGCTGTGGGTAATTCTACATATCTTGCCTACTACCGTCAGTTTTCTCAAGTATGTTAATAGAAACTTAGCAGATTTCTTACCTGGAACCAGATTTATTAAATGCCACATTTGTAAGCGGCAGAAGGTGAGCTCTGAGTACCTGGAAGAAATATAAAACCTGTTTAGTTCCATGTCAACACATAGTGATCAACTGCTGGCAAGATGTTCTTAAAAAGGCAAACTTCAGAATGAGATAACAAGTCTATATAAACGGTATTACGCCACTGGTTTTCAAGTACACGTAGATCACCAATGGCACATTGCATGCTAGTCCATTAGTACATATTACAACCCATTCAGACATAAGACTTATGACAAGTCAGACAGATGGGCTCAGTTGAGTTCACAATAGGAATTCCTACTCTGCACTTCCATCTGGACCTCTGTAGGTATTGGGATTAACTTGTAATTGGGACAGGAATCTTATGCAGTCTGTGTAAGTGGGAATGCAAAAACCAAATGCACAGATAATGTGACCCAGCACTAAGGGATCTGCTTGCACCTACAGTGTGTGGATACGGATCATAATTACACTTTCCAGTAAATTTTATATTCTAATCCCAATGAAAGTTTTTTTTCTTTAATTAGGCTTTGATTAACATACATAGAGAAATATAATCTGTTTGTGTGTGTGTGTGTGTGTGTGTGTATATATATATTGTGATAAGGATGCACATCACATGGAGAAATTAGAAGTAAACTCTTTCATTCCACAGCAGTCAGACAGCATACCAGGTAACAGCAGTGCAGTATATAAAGTCACAGCATAATTCATAGACACTCCACAGACTCTTCAAGTGTTCCAGAGGTCCCTATGCTAGGCCCCTGGTTGGGTTATCACTTGGGCAGCTATTCGGCCATCAAGAGTCCTGACCCTCTGTCTCTTATATCCTGAGAGCACGGGTGCTGTTGATTAGCTCAAGCCTGATCACACCAAGGTTCAATACTGCTGCTCCAAAATCTGGTCAGGATTCTCCACATTACTCTCATGTGGAGATATGCTGACTTTGTCACACTCCACATTACTTTCATGTGGAGATGTGTTGTCTCTATCACTATATACACATATACACACACCCCAGCACACCAGCAACAATGTGTAAAATAACAAAATGAAAGAAATAGTCACACACAAAGATATTTTAAATAGATATAAAGCTTTATTTACTGCTTATGAATAAATCAATAACAGACAGACAATGTGACTGACTCAGCTGCATTTATTAAGTGATTCCTATAAATTAATATAGATTCCCCGAGAGCCCTTTCTAAAGATTGAATTTCATTTTAATTTATATGTAGAGAAATGTTGCCATTGTAGAAGTATGTCTGTCACTCTGCTGAGCAACAGGTCAGTGAGGACGCTATAGTGAGTCAGAGAATATCAGTAAAGCTATGTGAAAAGATGATGATTTCCCAGAAGGCCGAGCTGTACTGACATCAATGTAAAGTTGTAGATAAAAGCATTGACGTGTATGTGTGTATATATGTAATCAAATGCTAAATTATTATATGCGGGTAAAAGAAAGTATCATGCAATATACAAAAACAACTTCGGCCTTGTCTAGATGCAGGCTACTTATACTTTAAGTTAAGAAATCTGGGCCAGATTCAGACCTCCATGAGGTTTACGTATGAACGGGGGTCTGGCAGTCCACGCGGAAGAGGGGCGTGAACTCCCTTGTCACTCCCCTCTCGTGTAGTTGTGGCAGCAGAGCAGTTCAGCAGTCCGTACAACCTTTGACCATCATGGAAGAACTTAAACCCGCTCGCACCGTAAAAAAAAATGTAAACACTGCACCCTCCCCAATTTATGGAAGTTCCAGACGCCCGGAGATCCATATGCATGCTGCCAGAAAATCACCCGACTTCTACAAGTAGTTTGTGGAAATCGGGTAACGTAGAGACCTCTGAATTTGGCCCATTGAGGCAATAGACAGTGTTCATCACTTCAGATGTATAGCTTTTAAAATACTTAATACTAGAAAATCTGGAACATGTGTAGCTGCTGCTTTTTGTGTTTGTTTATATAATATAAAATTAGAGTAAGGATTATAGACCGTATTCAGTTCACCCGATCCTAAAAATACGCATGGAACTTCCCGCAAAAACGGTTCTCTGAATGCGGCCCTATATGTCAACTTGTGTCCTGGTGGATCATTGGTTAAATACACCAAAGGTTCTCGACCAGTGGTACTAGAGGTACCACCACTGGTGATAGTTAAACCACACTGTCTGGTAGTACTCAGGACAACTGAGCAAGCTTATCAGGAGGTAGCAGCTGCGCTTTTAACCTGATGCAATACCATAATCCATTCAGCCCTCTAGATAGTTAATAAAGTATCTACAGTCTATGAACCGTATACACACTTAGGTGCAGAATCTCCGTGCATATTTTTACGATCAGTTAAACTGCGCATGCCCAGGACCCAAATATATGCACAGAAACCCTGAAACCCTGGCCGACTGATTCACAAACAAGGACATCGTGATCCTCGCATTGTCACGGTTAACTGTTTTAGTTGTTTGTGTTGTTTATCTTATTTAAATTAAGACATTTTAAGTGTTTATGACACTCTATATGTAGTGGATCATTTACATAGTTACATAGTTGATGAGGTTGAAACAACAGTCCATCAAGTTCAACCTATCATTGTATTTATAACTGCATGCAGTATGCATTTATGTGTTTTAAGTCTGCACATACATAAATACACCCGGATAAGACCTACGCTCTTTTGTATCACTCCCAACACAGAGAGAGTGGTTAATCGGGTTCTTTATTTTCTCTAAATCGGTATTACTGATTTTGCACGCGCATATATTTAGGTAAGTTCACAATTTTACTCTTAACTGTGAATCAGTGCCTACATGATCTACAGCATGGTACTTGACTTGATTCCATAATGAGTAACTGGTACTCCCTGAAGGAAAGGCTGAGAACCGCTGTCATACACCATTCATGTCACAGGGCCGGATCCAAACCTGATAATGTCAGGCCAGTTACGCATGCGCCCTCCAGATGTCACGCTAGTGTTACGATAATAGCGTAACAAGATTTGTACGATGCCATTTGCAAACAAATGGACTGTGCTTCCCATCCCTCCGCCCTGCTAAAAAGCGGTTGGGGGGAGCATGGTAATTGTACAGTGTGGGAGGGGGCTCCCACACTGGTGCGCATGAGTGGTCGTACGGATCGCTGATCTGCACAATGAACTTAAGACAGGCTTATAGCAGCATAAGCTGCCATAAAGCCTGCATGAGAGAGGGGAATGACAGCGGGTACGCACTACCATCTCCCTGTCGGACGGACAGACCCACTTCACATACGGAAAGCGTGCAGGGGTCTGGATCCGGTCCACAATGTTTAAAGTGTAATATAACCAGTAGACAAAGTGTGTTGTGGCTTCCAAGCCCTCCCCATAAGGACAGCGCAGAAGTCTTAAAGTATGGGTCAGCGACTGTAAGACCGTGCATGTGAGGGGAATGGCTTCCCCTTGCCTGCACCAAAGGCTGGATCCAGCAAGCGCCTGGAGTTCCAATCAAAAGACTGGATCCGCTTCACAGCTCCTGTGCTAGTAGTTTCCTCTTGAGGGCAATCTGTGTCTCCTCAAATGAAAAACCATTGTAACTAAAATATAAACAAATGCTTGAAATACATTCAAATCTCATTGGATTCACTGATCACACTGAGTAAGGTGAAATTGTTAAGAACACACACAACAAAACACTGCAGGATTATGATTGTATTTTTAATGATTTCACCTTACTCAATGTAATCAATAAATCCAATGAGGTTTTAATGTATTGCAATAAATTGATCTTGCTCCTTGTATAGGAGCTGTAGTTTTAAAGTCTCCTGTCATTTTTCCTTGGTGCTCCTCGCTACATTCTCTCTCTTACCCTCTTTAGTGCCAGGTCTTCCCTTCTTTTTGAAAATCAGCAAAATTTTATGTTATTTATTAAAATTATTTAAAAAAAAAAAAAAGAAATCCTTCCAGATTAGTTATTAATGCTGTTACCTACCACAA
>WWET01005782.1:0-27423 GCA_011038615.1 Limnodynastes dumerilii
GTTTACTGAAACCTTTGTAACTAAGGAGGTTCTAGAGTCATCCTTACAAAAGTTAACTCTTAAAAGGCCTAGAACTGCACCATCAGAAATATCAGATGTCAGAGCCAGTGGAAGGGGCGTATGTGCCAGGAGAACAAGTTTTGTCAGACGTACAATCTACAGCATCTAAAGAAGAAGATAATGTAAACCCTCAATTAGTGGAGTCCTTATTGAAACTGATTGACAAAACTCTAAATATTCAAGAAACCAAACAAGATATGTTGTTACAAGACTTAATATTTAAACAGCATAAGAAGAAGTCTAGAATTTTTCCCGTTTCACAAATTATTAAAGAAATTGTCTCCGAGGAGTGGAAATATCCGGATAAAAAGATTCTTTCCATGTCTAGGATTAATAAAATTTATCCCTTTACTCTGGAGGAATCTAAGAAGTGGGAGGAGTTGCCAAAAATTGACGCTGCTATTTCCCGTAAATCAAAACGCACTACCCTTCCTATGGAGGATGCCAACGCATTCAAGGACCCCATGGAACGAAAAATGGAGGTAACCCTAAAAAAAACATCATATAATTTCTGGTGCAGCTTTAAGGCCGGCAATTTCTACAGCAGTTTCATTCCGTGTGCTCAGAGTATGGGCAGGAGAATTGGAGAAGAATGTGGCCGATGGTGTGAAACGCAGTGAGTTATCAAAAACTATTCAGGACATTCAACTGGCGATTGAGTTTGTTTGTGAGTCTTCCATGGACTCTATTAAGTTGGCAGCAAGGTCTATTGCCACAGCAGCGACAACCAGAAGGGCATTATGGTTGAAGCCGTGGGCAGCAGACGCCCAATCTAAAGCTCGTCTCTTGTCCATCCCATTCACAGGTAAGTATCTATTTGGTCCTAAATTGGACGAGATCATTACAAAGATCTCTGGTGGCAAATCGTCCTGGCTGCCTCAGGAGAAGCAAAATAAGAAATCATATCTAGTAAAGAATTTCAAACCCACGCAAGCGGAGTCAAAGGAGGCTAGATCATATAGACCAGGCAGATCATACCTGCGGAAGTTCCAACAAGGACCATCCAGACAAAATTTCAGGTATAACGGGAAGGGATACAAAATTTTTTCGTCCCCCAACTATGTGACGCTAGAACGACGAGTACTCCTACCAATCTGGCAGTGGGAGGGAGACTCAGACAATTTGCCAGCAAATGGACTTCAATTACATCAGACCAGTGGGTCAGAAAGATCGTGACCAACTGCTATGCACTGGAATTCAGGACACAGCCAAGAGATTTCTTCATGAAATCAAGAGCGCCACGTCTACAGGAGGAGATCAACGCACTTAAGGACAGCCTGGACGACTTCATCAGACAAAAGGTAATCATTCCAGTTCCTCTTTTTCAACAAGGGAAGGGATGTTATTCAAAGATATTCATTGTAAAGAAACAGTCAGGAAGCTACAGGGTTATAATAGATCTCAGAAAATTAAATCAATATCTGTTCATAAGACGATTCAAGATGGAGTCAGTTCGCACAATAGTTCCAGCATTGTACAAGGCAATGTTTCTTACAACCATAGATCTACAGGATGCGTATCTTCATGTACCGATTTGTCATCATCATCAGAGGTTTTTAAGGTTCCAAATATTTCATCGCCATTTTCAGTTTACAGCCCTGCCATTCGGTCTCTCCACTTCACCCAGAACCTTCACCAAGGTGCTGATTCCGATCATAGCAAGCCTAAGGGAAGAAGGGATTCTAATCTGGGCCTATTTAGACGACCTACTTGTAGCGGCATTGTCACCAACGCAATCAGCAGTCCACACACAGAGAGTCATCCAAGTGCTTCAGACTCACGGTTGGCTCATAAATTGGGAAAAAAGTCAGATTCAACCATCAAACAGAAAGTCAGATTCAACTATCAAACAGACTAAAATATCTAGGAGTCCTATTGGACACCAATCAAGAAAAGATTTTCTTACCCTCAGAAAGAATCGTGGTCATAAGGAACAGCATATTACAGCTAAGAAGACAACCTTGGACAACAGTGGCACAATGTATGAAGATCCTGGGCTATATGTCGGCATCACTAGATTCAGTACCCTGGGCAAGAGCCCACATGAGATCGTTACAAAACTGTTTTCTGCAACAATGGGACAAGGACCCAGGGAACAAAACTCAACTTATTTCTCTAACAGCAAGAACCAGACAAGATCTGAAGTGGTGGACAACATCAGAAAACCTGCAGAAGGGGAAACCTTTCAGATTACAGACGCCAGTCATTGTAACGACGGACGCCAGCAAGACAGGCTGGGGAACACTATGCGGAACTCAGATAGCACAAGGAACCTGGGAACCCTCAGTGAAAGGAGCACACTCGAACCTGAGGGAAATGACGGCAGTGATAAAAGCCTGTTTTCATTTTGATCAGACCATCAAACAGCATCATGTGTCCATCCAATCAGACAACAAATCGGTAGTAGCGTATATAAATCACCAAGGAGGGACCAGAAGCAAACAAATAATGCAACAAGTAAACAAATTATTGACATGGGCAGAACAAGAACTAAAAGACATCTCAGCTGTCTATATCGCAGGCAATGTAAACACTATAGCAGACTCATTGAGCAGAAAACAGATCACATCAGTTGAATGGGAACTGGATCAACAAATGATTTGTCAGATAGCAGCAAGATGGGGAAAGCCCGAAGTAGACCTAATGGCAACAAACAAGAACAAGAAGGTCAACAAGTTCTTCTCCAGGTTCAAAGAGCAGGGATCTCACGGGATAGACGCTCTCTCAATGAATTGGGATTTCAAACTAGCCTATGTCTTTCCGCCAATTCCTCTAATACAGAGAGTAATTTTAAGGATTATGTCGGCTCAAGCAGACTTTATTGTAATTCTCCCCTACTGGCCAAGAAGACCTTGGTTCCCCCAAGTACTAAAATTGGCAGTGGAACATCCTTGGATGCTGAACCCTTACCAGGGACTTCTCAAACGGGGTATAGTATACCATCCTCAACCACAAGAATTGAAGCTAACGGCCTGGAAGCTGAGATCACCAGCCTTACAAAACTTCTCAACAAAAGTGATTAACACTCTTACTAAGGCAAGAAAAGCTAATACCTCTAAAATATATCACAGGATTTGGGAAATTTTCCAATCGTGGTGTTTGTCTCATTCATACCTTTCTGCCACACCATCTATTTCTGTTGTTTTAGAATTCCTGCAAGCGGGATTAGATAAGGGTCTAACACCTAGTACCCTTAAAGTACATACTTCCGCTCTCAGTGGTATATTAGATTTGAATCTAGCTAAAAACAAATATATAAAAAAAATTTTCAAGCTACGTCTAGGTTACGTCCAACCATCCGTTCCTTTATTGCTACCTGCGATTTGAATTTAGTCCTTGAATCTCTAATGGCAGAGCCCTTTGAACCATTGGAACAAGCACAATTGAAGTTTTTGGCTTGGAAAACGGTGTTTCTTGTAGCCATTACTTCAGCAAGAAGAATTTCTGAAATACAAGCATTCTGGGCGGAAGAACCCTATACCTGCTTTCATCAGCAAAAGGTGATACTAAGAACTAATCCTTCCTTCTTACCTAAGGTAGTGACCAAGTTCCATCTAAATCAGGAGGTAGTCCTACCTTCGTTCTTTCCCAATCCAGACACAGAATTGGAGATCAAATATCACACGTTGGACCTGGTAAGAACCCTTACAATTTACTTACAAAGAACCTCTGCATTCAGAAGGTCCAAACAATTATTCATCATACTGGAAGGTAAAAATAAATGGGGACCAGCAACTAAATCAACGCTAGCCAGATGGATAAAAAACTGCATCCATCAAACTTATATATCCAAGGGGCTGCCTACGCCTGTAGGGGTTACAGCACACTCGACCAGGGCAATATCTACTTCATGGGCAAACAACAGATGTGCATCTATTCAAGATTTATGCAAGGCAGCCACATGGTCATCAATCCACACCCTTACTAAACATTATAAGGTGGACATTATAGCAGCCCAAGACGCCAAATTTGGCAAAAGGGTCCTATCTGCAGTCCTGTAAATGTCTTATATTAAGGAGGTAAGAAAGCCACTGTTTTCTCCCACAACATAGTCACTGGTAATGGTGGTGTCCCTCCCCTTTTTTACACTAGCTTTGGCATAACCCTACGTGCTATGCTGCCAACAAGTGAAAGGGAAAAGGTAGAATTATACCTGATAATTGTATTTTCCTGAATCTTGTTGGCAGCATAGCACATAGGGTAATTCCAATGGGGCAGGAGCCAATACAGGAAAAGAAAAAGACACACCAGATCCATATAAATATGCCCCTCCTCCAGTGCTCATTGTCTTCATTTCCTCTAGCTATGAAAAAAAAACACAAAAAATGAAAAAAACACCATCACCATATAGGGTGGGAAAATGCTATGCTGCCAACAAGATTCAGGAAAAAACAATTATCAGGTATAATTCTACCTTTTCCCCTTCACTTGTTGGCAGCATAGCACGTAGGGTTATGCCAAAGCTAGTGTAAAAAAGGGAGGGACACCACCATTACCAGTGACTATGTTGTGGGAGAAAACAGTGGCTTTCTTACCTCCTTAATATAAGACATTTACAGGACTGCAGATAGGACCCTTTTGCCAAATTTGGCGTCTTGGGCTGCTATAATGTCCACCTTATAATGTTTAGTAAGGGTGCTAGTATACTAGTGTTGCTAGGCACAGGAAGGGACTTGATGACGCAATTTGCGGCATCAAGCCCCGTCCCGACCCCTAATTTAAGTAAAAACGGGGCCGTATGAGCCAGGGGGCGGAGCCTAATGACGCGATTTGCATAAATCGCGTCATTAAGCCCCGCCCCCGCATGCGGCGCAAGCTTCTCTCCGGAATCTCCCGGAGAGAAGCTGCAAAAAGTCGGCAACCATGATTTACATTTTGTGCAACCTGGAAAATGTGTAATAAACCTATACTTCATCAAGTTAACAAACGAACCTGTTATCCATTTTACCATGCCAATGCCATGGATAAAGGTAGATTTGTGTGTATCTCTTTGAACTTACTCAAATAAGCCAAAGCAGATGCATACCCTGCGACAGAGGTAAGTGTAACAGCAGCGGGAGAACGGTCGCAACTCAGATGCTATGCCCAGGAAGGTGCAGAGTCTCAGAACTCCTGCTAGTGTCCACAGCCATCTTGGGAATGAGTCTGCAGGCGATATGTTGCATGGGGATGAGGCATTTCGGGTTGGTCTGAACCTTTTTCAAATCCATAAAATCCTAGCAGAAGTTCTGAGACTCTGGACCTGCCCAGGCATATATGTAGTTTACAGATTACAGGATTATATAAAACAGTGTGCTTGTTTGATATTTATAATAATGAGTCATAATTTTAAACTGAATCTATGGAAAAAAAAAAAAAATGATCTTGTTATGGAGGTCACAATACAGGTTTACCTTCACCACTAATTATTGATAATGGTATGCAACAATAAAATCAATACATTTCTGTGTTTAAAACGATTTAGCCACGTCTATTTTTATGCATATAAAATTATTGGTTCTAATTTGAATTTATTCAGATCAGACAACTCCTCAATCCTAAAACTAACCTTGGTGTTCTTGTCCTCTATAAAGCAAGAGAATATTAGTCCAACAAATCCAACGTCCATCATTTGATACATAGCCTGGGTACGGACATCTGAAATGGATTTAGAGAACACATAAAAGGCCAATTTCAATTAACTCTTCATATATGCCCTTATATATAATTCCCAATATGCTCACCAACATGAGAAGGCCAAACAGTAATGTGTGGGTGGGAATGATACCAGCCAACAACTCGCATGGGACGTCCAGTAATCTCGGTCAGTCTGTACTTAGGTGTTAAGGGGTAATAGAGACAGGCAGGCTGAAGGGAGTAATTACTCCTTACCACAAACTGGAATAGTACATATATGACGAAGTGTTTCTAAAGTTGGTCACACACTATATGATAAACTGACCAATGAACATATTATTGTACAATGTATGGCAGTTTTTTGGACCAATCCAACATATGCTGTTAGGGTCAACACAGGATAGTATTCTGAAAATTCCAAATATCTGGTAGCATGCGGCTATTATATGATATCCTAGCTACTGGAAAATTATGCCAGAAGCCAGGAACATTGTATAGTATGTGGTAATCTTAACAACAAGAAAAGGAAATTGTGTTTTGTTCTTAGTTTTCTCATAGCTTGTATCTTACAACATAAAAAAGGTATTGATGAAAGTTGAGGAAGATACATTTAAACAATCATATAGTATATTTTCAGGATATATCAGCTTCTGTAGTAGCTGCTGAAAGTTGTTCAGGTGAAATCTCTACTCGATCTTTTCTCTTGTCTGAACGCCGTAAAATAATCACTGAATGAATATGCACAACTTTTTGTGTATCAACCTGTAAAACATTAAATGTAATAATAATGTTAATGGCATCTCACTACCAATTCTACATAAAAAAATTAGTTTTTAATTTTAACTAACAATATGACAGAGAAAACTCACTGCTTTTCCCACAGATAAAAAAACCAAAAAAACAAAACAAAGAAAGCTAATTCTTGGACAATAACATGTACCTTCTCAATCACAGCAACCTACATCATTCCTTTCTGAGACACAGCTCTGCCCACAGAAAAAATAAAAATGGAAACTGTAATGCAATGATAATCACATTAAAAATTTCAGAACTGTATTAATGGAGATTATGAAGTCAAGGCATCAAAATAAGCGGCAGAGGATTTTGTGAAATGAAGCTTGTTGATAGCAAAGCAGAAAGTATAGGCAGAGGCAACAGTCAGCTTGCAAAAAGTATATAGCAGCTGTAGCACAGTCAATGGAAGTAAATGAAGGGATGATACTAATTAACTGTGCCAACCGAGTCTTACCACCAGTCGGGGAGATATTTTCATTAGACTTGATAAGGTACTGCTGCACCAATCAAATTTAAGCATGGGCTATTTAAATAGGTAGCAGACGGGCTATTTAAATAGGTAGCAGACGTCATGTAACCCATCCCTCTGATGAAGTTGCTAAGGCAGCGAAACGCGTAAAGTCACGTGTTTGCAGTCCTTGTTGTTTGGCGAAGGAGTCCAGGGTCTTACGGACACCATTTAACCCTGCGGCTATATAGAGACTGTTGTTTATTACTGCAGCTTATCATCTTTACCTACGGCTGTGTGAGGAAGGAGTCGGACGGCTGTTTTGAGAACACTCTTTGCCCATAGAGCTATCTGCCTAGTATGGGACGCGATTACAGCAA
Source organism: Limnodynastes dumerilii (assembly GCA_011038615.1). NCBI lineage: Eukaryota > Metazoa > Chordata > Amphibia > Anura > Limnodynastidae > Limnodynastes > Limnodynastes dumerilii. The sequence goes on from WWET01005782.1 coordinate 7,300, forward strand.
GTATTGAGGCTATTAGCCTCCTCCCTCCTCAAATCACAAACTTTCTACTGAGCCGGACATTTAGCAATGTTTCCATCGGCCAGACATGGCTGCAGCGGTACCTTATAAAGTCTAAAGAAAATATCTCCCCGACTGGTGGTATGACTCGGTTGGCACCGTTAATTAGTAATATCCCTTCATTTGCTTCCGTTAACTGTGCTACAGCTGCTATATACTTTTTGCAAGCTGACTGTTGCCTCTGCCTATGCTTGCTGCTTTGTGATAAACAAGCTTGCTGTCACAAAATCCTCTGCCGCTTATTTTGATGCCTTGACTTCATAATCTCCACTAATACAGTTCTGCAATTTTTAATGTGATTATCTTGATAAATGTTTTATTGTTTATTGATAATTATTGTGGACATCTTATCTATGAATTTCTATTATATATTTTTGGAGGGGTTTTTGCAAGCGCCATAGCAATATTATATATACATACATATATACATATATACACACACACACATAATCTTTAATATTTTTTGAGTGCTGGCATCACTCTAGCTATTTTGGCTGCTACATTATCCCTATTTAGTGAAGCCTTAGCTCAGCGCCGATATAAAATTTGCTTTTATTAATAAATGACATGAGTCATTATATATTAAAAACAATCCATTTCATTAAATAGGAATGCACCACAACAAAATAATGCCAATAAAGGCATAGCAAAAATCAATCTGAATAATAGTGGAAAATGGTAAAATAATTAATTCTGTAAAGAAATGTTATAGTGACCAAAGATACAACTATGAAATTTGCAAACCGCCACCTATCCACGCCAATTCCAATTGACAACATATATGCAGAAGTAACTAGCAATCAATAATTCTGCTTACAAGTCAGAGACAAAGTAAACAATAAAAAAAAAACTCCAACAAAATATATAAACCAAATCCTAATATATATAAATGCAGGGATGTAGATGTTACTGTGATGGCCTATTTTTGCCAATGATACAGACGACAGATTAATTTCGGCTGCATCATTGAAGACACCTTTTAAACGCCGGAATGGGTACAATGTCAAATAATCTTATTTCCACAGGTCCCTGTTTACGTCAGGGTTAGGCTGTGGGAAGATGATGGTTAGTGTTAGGGGAGTCTTAAGGTTAGGCTGCAGAAACAAGATGGTTAAGGTTGGTTTCAGGAAGAGGATGGTTCGGGTAAGGATCAAGAAAGTTTAACTATCGGCGATCGACTCTTCAGGGACAATGCAGTCGTGAGAACAAAGTTTTTGCACTGCAAACTGACGAAAACTGACAGAAGTTGGTGTTTCCTTGGTGCAAACTTAAGTGATCTGTTGAAAGACAGATCATCGAAGCAGAAAACTACACCCATAAATGCAGGCCCAAACTGGCAATCTCACAGGCCAATAAGTGCTGGGATGGCTAGTGAAGAGAACCAGTCATTGGAAGAGCAGCAGCTATTCTCTGCTCCTTGCAGCTTTGCAACAATATTTGTAAATACTATTACATATATGCACAAATAAAAATAATTTATACAGTCTGTATTAACAATACCTAGCCTTACTTTTAAGCTGGCCACACATTAGAGCGATTATCGGCCCAAACACACAATTATTGTGGATTGGGCCAAATATCATTTTAGTGTATGGGAAAGATTTTTATATTTTTTAAATGCAGATAAAACGCTCCAAAAACGCTAGGGTCTAATTATCTCATCGATTGGAATTGCCGATTGATAATCGGACCCTAGCTGTGATTTTTGGAGGTGCCTAGTATTCTGCAGAGCGCTGCAGAACCCCACACACTGACAGGCTGCTGCACTGTGTCCTATAACCAGACAGAGGGAGAGAGGACACCGCGCAGCAGCCTGTCAGTGTGAGTTTTTCCCATTCATAATTTTTTTCTTTTGCAGCCAACCAATAAGCTGGCTGCATGGGTCTCCTGTCAAGATTGACAGGAGACCCAGCCAATGAGAGAGAGACTGCAGCCAGCCAATAGGCTAGCTGCAGGCTTTCCAGCAGAGATTATCGCCCCCCAGCCTCTGCTGTGTGTGGTGCCGATATCGGGCCCTTTTCCCAAGGGCAAATCGTCCCGTTTATCGGCGGCCACACGCTCGGAGTGATAATCGCTCTAGTCTGTCAGATGTGAGGAGCATAGGAGGGTCGCACTCACAAGAGTAAGTTTTACTGTCACAGTGTGTCACCAAATCACCACTTGTTCTTTGCTGGACAGCCTAAGCCCAGCAGACATCCTTAATGAATTTCAATTTCTTGGAACTTAAAAAAATAAATATATAGATAGATAGATATTGTGGTAACCAATTACAGCGCTTAAGTCTATGTGTGAAGATTTATTTATCAAGATACTATGAGCTGCTGGTTTAAATTCAAACCACAGGTTTACTTAAAAATTTATATTAAAAAAATCTATAAGTAATATTGCAAAAAGCAATCTTACAATAACCAGTGCTAAATATATAGTATCTTTAGAATAATCAAGGATATAAAGCAAACAGGATTATCCTGTTTGGTTTATTGCCTTGATTATTCTAAAGATACTATATATTTAGTGCTGGTTATTGTAAGATTGCTTTTTGCAATATTACTTATCAATTTCTTGGAAGCCACACGCCTTAGGCTGCAGCCTTATCAACTGACTGACTAATTAGGCCCTGAACATCTATGTGAGATCATTTCTATGACCCTCTAATTGTGAATGCACATTAAATTAGAAAAATAAAGTTATACAGCATAAGCAAAGAGACATTAACAACTACTGTAATGTGTCTTTATATAACAAAATGCATGGTAAAGGACCACCATTATATCCAAAATCTACTATATAACCATGAATTATAGCCATTTTTCCATAAACTGTCTATCAGAGAGATTTTTTTCCGAAACTCCCTTTGATAAACACAAGTAAAATGAATTTGCAACTGTGGATATTGTAGAGATAATAATAAAATAATAATAATACTAACAATAATAATGATGATGATGATGATGATTATAGAATGTGGAAGAGAAAAACGGAAGAACACATCAAACACTGGTTTACAAGAAATCAGTAACATTATAATACGCCGAACCGCTGTTGCTAGTTACCTCGCCTATACACAAGCCCATGACTTCTTCCCTTTCTGTGCTTAATGAATGTGCCACACAAACCAAAAAGGCATCTCCTTCTATGTGTACAGCTTGCACCGCCATACTCCGTCCTTACCACTTTCACACTAATAGACTACTTGTGTCGGTGTTTGCGGCCCAGCAGCTAGGGCAGCTCGGCGTATAATGTGTATCCAATATAGGTTTCATTTTGTTGTAGCCACTAGCCTAAACTAAAACTAATTTTGATCTTCCAAAAAATGGCGGTTAACCCTGTTCAATCGTGAAGAGATGATCATATGTGGTGTTCATTTTATCATCTCTCTTAAGCAATACAGTCGCTGCTTGTGTTGTAGAGTTTGGCTCCTAATTCTATAACATGGATCAGGTACTGTAATCCGCTGTACAAGCACCAGGTATGTATATAATTTGCAATGCGTATCTAATCACAGCTTTCTCATGCCTAAAACATAATCCCGATTTTTCCTGTATGGTAAATTTACTTACATTTTAAAGTGTTTGTTTGTTGTTTGAGTTTTATTTTTTTTGGGGAGGGGATAAGTAAAATGTACGGCCAAGGTCACAATAATGAATGGGGGTGGAAGAAATGTCATCATTTTGGTTAAAATCGATGGACCTAGTTCTATGGCACAGATTCAGACGTTTGTGCAACAGGTTGGTGTAAAATCACACTCACTTTTTTATCTTATTTAAAAGAGCTCAGTTTTTAATTACAAAGTATACTTGTAATTTTTTATTTTTTTTTATATTAAAAAAAAAATATTGTTTGTCCTTACAAAAATCGATTACAACCAGTAATAAAAATTACTTAATTTAGCAGAAAATAAATAAAAAATAATAAAAAGTATATAAATATATAATTTTTTTTTATAGTGGTATGGTTTTTGCAGTTTATAAATTATATACTTCTGGAGTATCGCTAGCAGGGCCGTTTTATTGCGTTGCGAGTCCCTGCTGCGATGTCTCCCATTGCGAAATAGGGACAGCTGTAAATTGCATTTTTTTTTTAATGAATGGGTAAGTATGCATACACACCCATTCATTTTCGAAAGTACCACCGGACCACGAGAGGCGAATAACCCTCTCAGGGGACTTGGGGTTAGGCTGCGTTGGGGGGGGGGGGGGTTTAGGGTGAGGGAATGGGTTGGGGATAGTTACTTACCTCTTGGAGTACCGTGTTCGTTGCTCCAGGGTTCGATTGCCCTGCCATTTGCAGGCATAAGCAATCGATTGCCCAGCAAGTTCGGAAGTAGCGGGGCCATTTTAGTGGTGGGCGAGCAATGCCCCCAGTGGTGTGGCAGTGGTCACAAAGACGCCAGATGATTAACACAACAGGTGCTGCTGGCATCATTAACTCCTATGGGATCCCTGTAGTACCAAATCTGTCTTTTTGAATAATGCTGACCTCACATATGAAGTAGCATCATTCATAGATTTGGACCTATAGGGCTCCCATAGGAACACTGTATAAGCAGTACTGGCTATGTGATTGATGCTGTCAGGTCAGCATCATTCAACCAGAGCCCTGTGGAGGAGATATGGCAGATATGAAAGCTGAACACATACAAGTGTCAGAATTGAAAACTGGACTCCCGTGCAAGGGCAGAAATGGATAGCAGGGCACATATAAAGGGACGGAAATTAATGGCCATACTTTTATATATTTTTCTAAAGGGTGGGGAGGAGGGTTGCCAAAAACAGTTTTCTGCTCTGGGCTCCCCTAGGTCTAGAAACGGCTCTGATCACCAGATGGTGATTTTCCTATTTTGCCTTAGCTTCAGTCCACTGAAAGAAAGGATGGGAGTTTGGGGAAGAGAAGAGGACAGCAAAAACTGCAGATATAGGGCCCGATTCAATTAGGCAAAAATCATTCGCCGGCGTATTTTTAACGCATTTTTTTTTATTTATTTACGGGCGATGTTTTTTTTTCTTATTCAATTATTTTTTAGCGTTAAAAATACGCACCTATGAGAGGTGCGGATTTTTAACGCTGCCCTATGTTGTGCCCCAACAGGGCATGCTGATGCTTGTAGAACTACAAGCATCAGCATGCCCATGGATGGCAGGGCATTAGGCACCATGCCCTGCCATCCAGTAGCGCCGGGCACCTCCTGCTAGCAGGAGGTGATTTGCGGCGTTAACAGAGAGATTTTTTTTTTCTCTGGATATTTTTTTATCGCTGGCTGCTGTTTTAGCGCAGCGGTAAAAAATAATTGAATTGGCGTATTTTTTTCGTTCAATTGCCGGCGAAGGCGTCGTATTTTTACCGACGCAATCTTTTTGAAAATTTCGCCGGCAATTGAATCGGGCCCATAGTGTAGAAAAGCAAAAATCCCTTAATTATCGAAACCAGTGTGTAAAGAAAAAATATACATTAATATATCAGCCATGTCACCTCCAAATCGGAACTGTCAACCGAGTAAAACTGCAACTAAAATAATAGAATCAGAGGGCGTGCTTCATAAAATAATTAATTATTTTTATTATTGTTTATAAGGCGCCTAAAGGTATCCGCAGCGTAGTACAAAATACAACAAAATACAGTACAGACATACAGGGTAGGGATGGACAGCATAGTACAAATTAAATACAATATGAATATAAAAATATCACAAAAATACAGCAAGTGAAGCAAGCACAGGGAGCCACCAGGTGGGAATGGTGTAAAAGGGTAGCAGAGGGGGACAAGAGGGTACGAAGTGAGGGGGGAGTGGTGGAGGAAGGAACAACACTAGGATGGAGGGCCTTGCTCATGTGAGCTAACACACTAAATGGAAGGGAAGAACTTACAGAAGACATAAGAAGGGGGAAGGAAGTGGACTGCTGGTGTGAGCGGAGGAGAGGAGGAAGGGATAGATGAAGGATGCAGTGAGAATGTTAAGTGGAGGAGGGGTAGGCTAGTCTGAACAGGTGCGTTTTAAGTGAACACTTGAAGACCTGCAAAGTGGTTGAGAGCCTGAATGAAGGGAGGACATTCCAGTGCAGAGGTGCAGCATGGGACAAGTCCTGGATACGGGCGTGAGATGTGGTGATCAGTAAAGAGATCAGACAGCGCTGGTTAGCAGAACAGAGAGGGCGGGAAGGGGTGTGCATGTTAATGAGGGAAGAGAAGTAGGAAGCAGTGGATGAGGAGATGGCCTTAAAGGTGAGGGTAAGGAGTTAAAGAGAGGTCTGAAGCGGACAGGAAGTCAGTGGAGGATTAAACATAAAGGAGAGGCCGAGGTAGAGCAGTGTGAGAGGAAGATGAGCCTGGAAGCAGCATTGAGTATAGATTGAAAGGGGGCAAGAAGGGTTAGCGGGAGACCTATGAGGAGGAGGTTACAGTAGTCGAGGCGTGATATGACTAAAGAATGGATGAGGGTTTTAGTAGCTTCATTGGTGAGGAAGGGATGGATGTGTGCAATGTTACGTAGGTGAAAACGACAAGAATGAGAGAGGGCACAGATGTGTGGTATAAAAGAAAGTGAGGAGTCAAGTATGACACCTAGGCAGCAAACTGTGGTAAGGGCCTCAGTGGAATGGAGGGGCCGGAAACCAGAATGGAGGGGGTCCAAGAAATAGTGGTCAGTAAGGTAGCTTATGAGACGTTGGTAGACTAAGCGCTCAAGGAGTTTGGGGGAGAAGGGATATAGGTTGGTAGCTGGAGGAGGATGTAGAGTCCAGATTAGGTTTTTGAGAATGGGAGAGACAAGGGCATGCTTAAAAGATGAAGGAAAGATACCAGAAAGGTTAAAAAGGTGGGCTAGATGGGAGCAGGCAGCGGGAGAGAGGTGTTTGATAAGGTGTGATGGAATAGGGTCTACAGGGTAGGTTGAGGGTGGTGAGGATATTAATAGGGAGTGAATTTCATAACTTGTCATAGGATGGAAAGAAGAAAACTCATGAAGATTGCATAGAAGGGGGGGGGGTGTAAAGATGGGGGAAGCAGGGTGGAGATGTCATTTCTGATAGAGATCATTTTGGATGAGAAGGAGGAGGCAAAGTTGGAAGCAGTGATGAAGTTTGGATGGAAGGCATGGGTGGGGAGAGGAGAGTATTAAAGGTGGCAAGGAGGCAACGGGAGAGTGTTAAAGGTGGCAAAGAGGCGACGGGGGTTGGATGCTTGGAGATGATGAGAGATTTGAAGAAAATTTGCTTGGCTTGGGCAAGGGCAGAGCAGTAAGAGGAAAGGATAAATTTTAAAGTGGAGGAAGTCAGCAAGGGAGCAAGACCATTGTTTTAGGAAGTGCGTGACCTGAGAGTGCCATGGCTGGGGGTTAGAGTGGTGAAGGGAGATGGAGGAAGGGGGACAGGCAGAGTCAAGGGCAGAGGAGAGGGTGGTATTGTAGAAGGCGGCTTGATTGTGGCAGGAGAGAGAGGTAACAGGGGAGAGGAGGTGGTCAAGTGAGGAGGAAAGGCGGGGATGTCGAGGGTGCTGATGTTCTGTCTGGTGAGAACCCGTTTGGGGATGGGAACGCGGGAGAGAAGAGGGAGGAGAGGAGGTGGTGGTCAGAGAGAAGAAAAGGAGAGATATGGTGATGTGAAGTCAGTCAGAATATGAATACAATGGGAGTGGTAGGTAAATTAATATTCAAAAATAGGAATAATACAGTAATAACAATGATAAAAATAATAATGAAAAGTTTGTAAGTAAGTAATGTGAATAAACTAGTAATAATATAACAAAATAAAAATAATGATTAAGCATTTAAAGCATGAATGACAATAGTAAATTAGTAAACATTTATTGAACCTAAAATTTATAAACAATCAGGTAATTAAAAACGAATGTGTATGTAAACAGACAGCCTCAATGAATATAGGGATATGAAAAGCTAGTAAAACTCTAACTATATAGCAGTAGAAAAATGTCACACTAAATGATTAATATTAATAATGACTACTAAGTCAAAGAGTGAGTGTGCAAAATAAAACTAGAGATAGGAGCATTAAAGCCAGCTCTTGATGTTGTAGTGATATGAAGATAGGTCCTCACACACACTGGTTGCTGAAAGTCTTGTCTGCTAAGGCCAGGGCACCTGTATTAGACAATGGCAGGAATTAATGTTGAGAACTGTACTCAACAGGGTAGAAGACAGGACTTTCAACCACCAGTGTGTGAGGACTTATCTTCCTATCACTACTGCATCAATATTAGCTTTAATACTCCCATCTCTAGTTTTATTTTGCACACTCACTCTTGGACTCAGTAGTTAATATTGATCATATAGTTTGACATTGTTCTACTGCTATACGAGGTATGTCTATAAAATAACAAGACTGTGATACCACCTAGTAAACAAAGCAGTCAGAAACGGTTATAACTGCATACGTAGTGACTTTGAATATGTGTCAGAAGGCACAACAGTTACAAGTATTATTATAAGGAAGTTTTGAAAAAGCTGAAAGAAAGAGTCAGAAAGAAACATCTGCAACTGTGGAAAAATGGTTTCCTTCACCAGGACAATGCGCCTGCTAACACAGCACTTTCTGTGAAGCAGTTTTTGACAACAATCACATTACTACACTTGAACATCCTTCATATTCACCTGATTTAGCACCTTGTGACTTATCTTTTCCCAAAAGTTAAATTAGTGCTTACTTTTTGAGTCAGCTTAAAGAAAACGGCAGATATGTTGAAACAACTGACAGAAATTGATTTGCTCCATGCCTTCGACCAATGGAAAACAAGACTACAGCGATGTATTGGTGCAAATGGGGAGTATATTGAAGGGGACAAGCATTACATTTGTAATACCTATAAATAATAGTGAGTTATTTAATCAGTCTTGTTATTTAATAGACATACCTCGTATAGTTAGAGTATTGCTAGTATTTCATATCCATATAGACATTGAGGCTGCATGTTTACATATACATTCCTTTTTAATTACTTGTTTATTGTTTTTAGGCTCAATAAATGTTTACTGATTTACTATTGTCAATCATGTTTTAAGTGTAATGAATTATCTCATGAAGCACTCCCTCTGATTCAGTTATTCTAGATGTAGTGTAGATACCAGCACTTTTTCTTTATTAAAATGCTGTATTCACTGTCAATTTGGACATCACAAGGAATGTCATGCAAGGCTTGTTAGGTAATTTTCCACCAATATCAGCAACCTCCTGAAGATGGTTTCACTTCTCACTGTTGGGCTTGATAAAAGGTGGTGACTGTGTGTGTTCACTAGGTATAAACCAACAGGTTATAAAAAGGCTTAAGGGATGCAATTAATTATTACATTAAATATTTTTTAAGGTGTTTTCAGGCCCTCTAGGTGAGGATGAAGTTGATAATAAATCTCTTCCATTAGACCAAGTTCAGGCCAAATTCAGGGTGGGGTCTGATGAATATTTCTTCCCATGTGCTCATGAAAAGGTTCACATAACTTGCTGCAAATTTATTGACATCATCATATTCCCCTGGAGAGAACTTGAAAACACCTTAGAATAGGTAAAGAAGAGAAGAGAAAAGAAAAAAAATCACTTGATTTAGACATGTAGATTCAGAACAATGCAATCCATGCTAGGACACACTTCAAAGCAGTAGGGTGTAATAGCTTAATTATCGCTACTAGCGTCCACCAACCACAGTGGTTATATTATATACTAAAAGGACAATTTACAAGGTTAAAAACTGCACCAGACAAAGTTTGAAGAGCTTTTAAAGAAAAAATATGATGAAGTATGATTGATAAGACAATTAACAACATCAGGGAAGAAAACAGACGTTTTATTAAATAATTTATTTATTAACATGTCTTTATATAGCGCTATCAGATTACGTAGTGCTTTACAGAAAATATTTCATATTCACATCAGTCCGTGCTCCATTCAAATTCCGTGCTACATTCAAATTCCCTAACACACACACACACACGTTAATTTATTTCAGCAGCCAATTAATATTCCAGCATGTTTTTGGAGTTTGCAATTAAACCAGAGCACCCGGAGGAACCCCATGCAGACATGGGGAGAACACACAATTTAAGGTAGGGTAGGTAGACACAGAATTCATGACACCTTTTATTAAGAGTAGTGAGTGGCGATTTTGTTTTAAATTAGCATTTTGGCCACATTAAAGTACAGAAAAAGACTCTAGTGGGATAGATTGCCGCTAACCACACCAGCAGCGCTTATACTGCAGAAATAGTGCTACTGCATCTGCTGACAGCAGTGAGCCAAAACAACTGTTATAGATTGCAGGCAAGACCATTTCTTTTTATGTTTGCACTTTGACTGTTTTGGGACTTAAGAACATCTTTAGAGCTTTGCTGTTAATTATCTTTACAAGAAAAATAAGTATACATCTGTAAATAGTCACTGTATTCTCTTCCTGATCTGACCCCTGACTGACATCCAGATCCAGCCTCCAGAGTCCAGTTTTCCATTGGTGCCAGTGCCACATTTTATTATTGTAATACAGTTTCTTAAATGCTTCTGTAAATAGCATCTAAGTAGCTGGGGACAGACAGATAAGAAGGACAAGCCCCTCCGTAGAGCGCTCAAAGTGTTCTAAAATTGGTGTACAATTTACCAGACAATGATTAATGATTTAATGATTTTGAGCTCTAGATTGACTGCCATTTATGTATATATTACAATAGACCCCTTGGTAATGCTTTGTTTTAGTGATCTTTATTTATGGAGACCTTAAGTGATGATAAGTCTTTTGGAGGACATGAGACACATGAAAGTGGTGCTGAAAGAATCCACCTATTAGCCATGAAGTATTAGTGGAGAATTTACTAATTACTGTGACTGTGAACCCGATAATGTCCTGGGAAAAAGTATTTCAGGGATATTTAGCAGAAAAAGGTTCAAAAAACCAAAAGGATAGAGTGGACAATAATCAATAAATCTTAGCAGCTAGTGGAGAGGTGAATCCTACCAATTCACCTAAAAAACAATATATACCAACCAAAAGAACCACAACGCTATTCTATGTGAATAAATTAAATGGGATAGCAAAACTAAATTATTAGTTCACCAATCTTGAAAATACCTTAAGGCCGAGCAGAGGTAAAAAAACATGACACTTTAATGCAATATAAAAATATACATAAAACATAGAACGTAAAGCATAAAAACAATACAATATAATGTGCACAGAATGGAAATAAATAAGCCGATAATAATGTGGAGCAGTGGCAGTCCCTGTGGTACACTATTGCAGATACAAATATTGGCGGCAATACCATAGGTGCAGAATTAAATACCAGAAAAGCTGTTCCCAGAGTGTTGCTGGTAATTGTAGTTCACTATGTGAGAGCAAAAATGCGGGGGAAAAAACTCCTCCTGAGTTACTCAGACTGCTGTCAATTGCAAAGCGGGAGTTAAGCAGAAATCCCCGACGGCTGAGATGTAAAGCCACGGTCTCCCGTTCAATTTGGAGAGTGGTAAGCCGCACAAATAATCTTCAATTGATGTTGCTAAATGCCACAGGCGAAATACTCACAGTCCCACTTGTAAGCTAAAGGATCTGGTCCAGGGTATGGGAAACTCCTCCGTGAGTCAGATAGACATGTGTGTAAAGCGGAGGCCACCCGCTACACTTGAGATCCACGGACCGAAGACCAGTCAGCTGTTTGAGCTCCAAACAATTAGTGCATGTGCATGTGACGTCACCGCTTTTATATTTTCTATTATCGGCTTATTTATAAATTGCTCCATTCTGTGCACATTATATTGTATTGTTTTTATGCTTTACGTTCTATGTTTTATGTATATTTTTAATTTGCATTAAAGTGTCATGTTTTTTACCTCTGCTCGGCTTTAAGGTATTTTCAAGATTGGTGAACTAATAATTTAGTTTTGCTATCCCATTCAATTTATTCACATAGAATAGCGCTGTGGTTCTTTTGGTTGGTATATTCAGGGATATTTACACTACGTTTACATAAGCCTGTTACAGTGGTGAGATCCAGCCTCCCTATGTTTTATTTAGAAAGTTCTCTGGCCCTCTATAAGAGTGCAAGTAAAGATGGGACATTTAGCATATAATAAGCTAGCACAGTGGTTCCCGAAGTGTGCGCCGCAACATCCTGGGGTGCTGCAGCCACTACCAGGGGCGTAATGGATTCATGGCTGGCTCATTGCCAGGAGCTGCAGGGAGATTTTCTGTGCTATATATACTTTGGTGACCTTTTATTTGTTTTGTTAAGCTATGTGTGCAAAAAGTTATTTGAAAGAAAAATAAAAAAAATTATTTTATGTGTATTATTTTTGCAAATAACTAAATAGGTATGTGTGTCCTGACCTAAATACTTAAGCTATTTGGACATAACCACTTTAAAAAACTAGACTGCTTAATATTTCTTTTAGCTTAGTGTTGAAATTTGTAAAACGTTATTTTGTACTGCATGGTTATATCCTTAAAATAAACTTCATTACTTATGGGCCTTTTTTAAGATTTTATTTGTTCATTCATTTTCAATTTTGAGTTATTTTTTTTTTTTTACCTTTGAAAATCATTTTAAGATCTTTTATATACTATCTCACTATACCAGGGTATGTCTCAGAGAAAGGATCCATGTCAGAAGGCAGCATGTGCAATCCAGAAATGTCTGCAAGGTAGTTCCCAATTTTTTTTTAAAAAAAAGCAATATGATACATCTAAAATTTCATTATTCAGTAAATTTGTCTAACCTGAATTCTGCATTTACAGTACACAATTACATGGACAGCAAATGTGAGCATGAGTTTCAAGCAATGCGCGTCTGCTGTGCTAAGTTGGCATCACAGGACTCCATCTGCTGCTCTGGTTTCCGTAAGCAACAAGCAACCAAAAAAGATCCTGAAGTTCAAGTAAATGGAGCACAGATTTAAACAAAACACATTTTTACATTTATTTTATATATAGAGCTGGTAACAAAGAATTAAAATCTAAAATTATTTATAAAATATAGATATCAAAATATGCTAAGAGTGTGTCATCATTAGATTACAAACACTGGAACTTTTTACATAGTATTTACAATAAACCAAAAGAAAATGTATTTATTTTTTTTATTAACAGGTTTTTATATAGCACCCACAGATTACGTAGCGCTTAAAATAAATTTTAGAGACTTATAACCAGATTTTTTTTAACAGTCAATTGAATCTATTGGATTTTTTTTTATCATGGAAAGATGATCTTGTGACAACCTATAAACTTTGATGGTCGGAACATCTCCCTAATAGTTCTTAGGCAGCAATTGCATCTGAGAATTCAGGAAACCGTACTAATAGGTGTCTTAACCTTTAGGGACATATTCTTTTCAGACTGAAAATATCATGTGCCAATATTGGCAATGAGCCACAAGTAACCGGTCCTAAGCTGCATCCCATAAATGCACACAATACCTGTAATGCTGGAACAAGGCCAGTCGAGCAGTGTTGGCACATGAACATATCTAGGTATGCAGTGCTCTCCCCAGAAAAATTTGACAGCCGGGTGGTATTAAAAATTAGGCCTTTAGAGTTTTCACTTTTATCCAGTGACTATACTGTCTACAACCATGCAATCTACGCCTCCCCCTTGTTTGTCTACAACTCTCCAACATTCCCCCCTTCAGTGTTTCCAGTCTTATAATAGTGACCAAGTAGTCACAACACACAGGTGAAACTCGAAAAATTTGAATATCGTTCAAAATTAAATTTATTTTAGTAATTCAACTTAAAAGGTGAAACTAATGGGGCGTGGCTTGGGAACCTAATGGAGTAGACGTGTCTGGGTCTTCTCCGCGGCCTGATCCGTTTACATACCCGGCTAGAGGGGCCCTGTGGACGTCGGACGTGGCCAGTCTTCTCCCGCTGGTGGCTTGGATCCTCCTGGACCCGTTGGCGGAGTCTGTTGCTGGTTACTATACTTACAGTGGCCGCAGTCCCAGCGGTGTGTGCTGCCACGTGGTGTTTGCGGCTGCGCTGGTGTGCGGCATCTCCGGTCTGGACTAAGCAGCTGTTCCTGAGGGGCTTTGTGCGGTGGTCGGCCGGGTAGCGGTTGGCTCTGGGAAGCGAGGGCCGTTCTCTCCGTCTCTTCTCCGGAGTGGTGACCCTTTTTGGCGCGAAACAGCGCCATCTTGGCTGCGAGGAGTGCTGCTGGCATGAGACAGGCTGCCTTCCCTGTCTTGTAGGGCAGTTATTCCCTCTTCCTGCTCCCTTTGTGCCTGGCTGCTTGGACCTGGTCTGCTCTGGGGAGTGGTTTTGGATGCTGCTCTGGCTTACTGGACTGCTTCTCTATTGGAGGTACTTGCTGTGGTGTAGGGATCTGCTGGGGTTAGCTGGCTGTGTTGCCTGGGCAAGTTTCCCTCATATAAAGGGCCACATATAACATCTGGATATAATTAGCTATACTGCCCTGCACCTTTCCAACTGCCATATCTACTGTCACTCTCTGCCTTGCTGCTACTTTTCCTGCCTGCCCGCAGTGTATCCTCCCCTCCCTGCAATTGGCATCTGTGGATCTGTTACTCCAGCGCCGTAGTAGTTTGCTAACTGGGGAGTTACCCCTAGCCCCTCTTACCCCTAACTGTAATCATGGGGAAGTCTGATAAGGGTGCGGCAGTGGCCGCCAAGCTGGAACGTTTCAGCAGACAGTCTTCATCCTGCTCCCAGGACAACTCTGGGCCACCCAAGGATGGGCCATTCTCCCCATATGGGGCTGAGCCGGAGCAACACAACTTGCAACAGGTACTGGAGGCCATTTCTTCTTTGGATAAAAATGTCTGATAAATTTGGAGAGGTGCAGGCCGGAATTACCTGGCTTCATCAGGATGTGCAGAAGGTTAGAAAGAGAGTGGGAGAGGTCGAGCAGCGGGTGTCTATCTTGAAAGATGCTACTGCTCCTATGAAGAGTGATATCCACTGACTCAACCTGGAGATGGCTGCGTGCAAGGCCAAACTCACCGACATGGAAGGCAGATTGAGGCGCCACAACCTCTGTTTCGTGGGTCCGCCGGAGCGGACAGAAGGGAAAGATCCGGAAACCTTACTGGAGAAGCTGCTGGTGAAACAGTTTGGGAGAGAGGCCTTCTCGGCATTGTTTTCAGTTGAACGGACGCACCGTTTACCATCTCAGCCTCCGCCTCCCGGGGCTGCGCCGCAGACCTTCATAGCCAAATTGCTTCATTTTCGGGATCGGGATGCAGTTCTCCGTTTGACGCGGCAGCATGGTCCCATTAAGATCGATAATCATGCTGTTTCGGTGTATCCTGATTATGCCTTGGATGTACAGAAAAGTAGAGCTCAGTTCACGGCGATCCGGAAGCATCTGCGGGAGCTCCAACTCCCATATTCAGTCCTCTACCCGGCCAGGCTCCGTGTGTTGGTGAATGGAACTGCTCATCTCTTCAATACTCCTCGGGAGGCGGAGGTCTGGCTGGAGAGACACCCTCGTCCTAGGCGTGCTGATGACCGCTGAAAGGTACTTTAGTATTAAGTGGGCTCTGGGGCCTGGACTTGCCCGGGTGATGTGGACGCTACCCTGAGTATTCCCGGCTGGGTCCTGGTCTGCAGGGCCCCCCTCCCTCTCCGGTTTCCTGCGGCTGCGGAGACCATCGGGAGGCTGCAAGTTTAAAAGGATATGCTCACTGCCTAGGGGTAGAACTTCCTATTGTTGGGATAGTTTGCTCATTGTTGTGGGAGTGGGGTTTTCTATCTCTGGGTAGGGCTTGTTTGGTTAAGGGATTCAAAGTATGCCTGTATTTGGTGGGTGTACAGGGTGGGGGCGGGGCGGTATGTTTATGCTTTTGTTGAATGTTATGTGTTATGTATTGATTGTATTGCACAAATGTCTGATGCTTTTTACCTGCTGTGTGGTATCTGTTTTGAGCGGAGCTGGTATTAGTTTCTTTCGGAGGGAGGGACTTTGGGGTTCCCTGGGTTATATCCTACAATGTGTCGGTCTCCCTCTGATGTGGCGGGGCTAACCTGTATGGCCTGGAATGTGCGGGGTTTGAACAACAAAGTTAAACGTTCCTTGGTGTTGTCTTATGTTAAGCGGGCAAACCCTGATATAGTCTGTCTCCTGGAAACACATCTGGTGGGTAGCAAAATCCTGGCATTAAAGAAGGCATGGGTGGGGTGGGTGTTCCATTCCACTTTCTCATCTAACTCACGGGGAGTCTCAATATTAGTGCGGAAGCGCTTGAATTTTAAAACAGTAGAGGTGCAGATAGATCCCGCCGGGAGATATGTTTTTCTTCATGCCATTGTTGACACATATCCTGTTAATCTCCTGGCAGTTTATATCCCCCCCCCCCATACTCAAATTTAGTCCTCAAGAAATCAGCAAATTTTATGGCCCAATATCCCAGTTCTTCCACTGTTCTGATGGGAGATTTTAACAATGTAATGGATGCTGGATGGGACCGGTGGAGGGAGCAGGCTGCTCAGACGCATTCTGGTCTGACGTCCTTTGGAAAGTTGGTGGGGGAAATGAGGTTAGTAGATATTTGGAGGATGAGACATCCCGGGGTCCGGAAGTATTCTTGTCAGTCCACTTCTTATCACTCGCTGTCCCGCATTGACCTAGCCTTGGTAACCTCTGATCTCCTCCCTATGGTTTCGGAGGTAATGTACCGAGCCAGGGGCATTTCCGATCACTCCCCCATTGTACTGTCTTTTACCCTCAGCAGACGACAGTGTTTACAGTTGAATCCATTTTGGCTCATGCTGCTTGGGGAGGATTCGGATCTTCCCGCAAAATGGGACGGCTTTTTTGCAGACAATGCTGGTAGTGCCAATTCTGATGTTAAATGGGATACTTTTTAAAGCTTTCCTTAGGGGTTCATTTATACAGCAAATAGCTAGGATGAAGGGGAAATCTAGGAAGGCGGAGAATGACTTGGAGGCAAAATGTAGGACCCTGGAGATTCAATACTTACTATCTGGTGATCTGACAGCTCGACTAGACTGGCTTAGTGCACAGGCTGAGTGGAGATCTTACTTGTCGGATAAGGCTAAGAGGCGCTTGCTTTTCTGTAGACACTCCCAATACATTAATTTGGATATGTGCAGTAGTTATTTGGCTTTTCTGGCTAAAGGGGACTCGGGTGTGCAGAATGTGACGGCTATTCAAGATGTTCAGGGTATCACTCAGTATGAGGGGGGAAAAATAGCGGAGGTGTTTTTACAATTTTACTCCAATCTGTATAGGTCCATGGCAAACTACTCCCCTGACCAGCTGTGCGAGTATTTGGATGGGGTTGTCCTGCCGAGTTTGGAACAGGGTCTAGGGCCCTTCTGGATGCCCCCATAGTGGAACTGGCGCTGGCTGCTGTCCCGAATCACAAGGCGCCTGGTTTGGATGGCATTCCGGTGGAGGTGTATAAGCAGTTTCTAAGTTTTTCATCCCTAAGTTACTAGAGAACTTCTTGTTTATTTTCCAGACTGGCACCCTTCCCCCTTCAATGTCCGAGGCCCTTATCATTGGGATCCCCAAGGCTGATAAAGACCTGATGTACCCTGAATCGTACCGCCCTATTTCGCTCCTGGCCACAGACGTCAAATTGCTAGCTAAAATCCTTGCCATGCGGCTTAACTCGGTGATCACCCAAATAGTTCACCCGGACCAGACGGGTTTTATGCCGGGCAAAACCACCTCCATAAATCTGCGTCGCCTATACATGCATATCCAGATGTCGGCGGGAGATGGCGGTCGCGTCCTTGGAATGGAATGGGCATACTTGTGGGAGGTTCTTCGTCGGTTTGGGTTGGGGGACTTTTTTTTATTAAATGGCTGCAGATTCTATATTCAGATCCGAGGGCTAGGGTGTGTGTTGGAGGTCATACCAGTGCGCAGTTTCGGTTGGGAAGGGGTATGAAGGGGAAGGGGGTCTCATACAGGGGTGCCCCCTGTCTCCTGCCCTGTTTGCGTTGGCTATTGAGCCTCTGGCCTGCATGATTTGGGCTAATGACGACATTAAGGGGTTCCCAACAAGGGGGTCTGTGGACAAAATTGCTTTGTACGCAGACGATCTGCTTTTTTTGGCGGATACTGGGGCTTCGCTAGAGAGTGTCCTCGTGGTAATGGACCGGTTCAGTCTGTTTTCGGGGCTTAAAATCAATTGGTCCAAGTCCAATCTTTTCCCCCTGTCTGGAAGTCCAATGGTTGGTGCTACTGGGGATCACCAGCTTGCGTTGGACTACTAAATTTAAATATCTTGGCATTTGGATATCAGCTACAATGTCCCATTATGTTAGTCTAAATATTACCCCAGTAATTAATTATATTAAATTGAAGTCCCAAACATGGCGCAGGCTCCCGTTAACTGTAACAGGTAGAATTAATCTGGTCAGGATGCTTGTACAACCTAAGCTACTGTACGCCCTCTTACAGGCTCCTGTATATATACCCCTTGCAGTGTTTAACACGATTAATGCCAGCGTCTCGTCTCTGGTGTGGGGGGGCGTGTGAGGGTCCGTATGTCAGTGCTTCAGAGGCCAAAAGATAGTGGGGGATTGGCACTCCCAAATTTTAAATTGTACTACTGGGCAGCTCAGCTCAGCCAGCTGGTCAGGTGGGTGACAGGGGTTCCAGAGGATACTACTATGCACCTCCTTAGAAGCCGGGGGGGGCAGTGGGGTGGTCTCCGGTTCAGAATTTGTTGGTGTCTCGGGGGCCTAGCTCTTGTCCAGCCCTGCTTTTTCAGGCACGGCGTATATGCACTGCCGTCTGTGGTTTACTGGGGGAGGGAGCACTTGACCCGGAAACTCCCTTATGGAGTAACCCCTCCTTCAAGGAGTTACTTTTTTTGGAGGGGCATGTGGTATGGGGACGTTATGGTATAATGGCACTAAGACAGCTAATAGGGGAAACTCCTGGAAATCCTTGCAGCAACTGACAGAGGAATTTTCCCTTTCTAGCTCATAACTCTATAGACATGCATTGCGGGCAACATACAGCAATACCCTCCCGGTGCTGGCATCTTCGCCTGTTAAAGTTTTGCTGCAAGGAGCTCCTTCTAAAGGTACTATCTCTATGCTGTATTCCAGATTGATTGATGGGGTCTCCCCGAATGCTTTGGATGTACTGCGGCAGCGGTGGGAGGTAGACATAGGCAGTGTGGATGATGAGGACTGGGCGGATATGCAAGGATGCTTGAGAGCGGCTACGTGAGTCTGCAGCAGGTCCACTTTTATATGTTCCACAGAGTATACATTACTCTCGTTATGTTGGAGCGCATGGGACAACGATCAGAGGATGGGTGTCATAGATGTGGGGTCCGCCCGGGGGATTATTGGCACTTGTTGTGATGTTGCCCGTCGGTCCTGAGATTTTGGAAGGAGGTGTGGGGGGCTGCGTTGAGTACACTATCCATCTCTATACCTATCGATCCCAAAGTCTGCCTTTTTGGCCTAACACTAGCTGAAACATTTGATACGGTAACCTACAGATATTTGTTCTCTTTGATGTCACTGGCTAAAGTCATAGTGGCAAGAGCATGGATGGCGGTGACTCCCACCTCTCAGAGCCAGTGGATCTCGTTGGTGAATATTATCAGTCACAAAAAATTTGTTTACACCACCAGGAAAAAAAAGCTCACAGGAAAAAAGCCCACAGGAAAATTGCTCACGGAAAAAACTCCACTGTCATAAATGCCCACAAGAAAATTGCTCACACAGAAAAATGCCCACATAGAAAAAAGCATACATGGAAAAATGGCCACACAGAAAAATGCCCATATATAGTGATTCTGTTATTCTACGTATGTGTATGAAGTTTTGGGTTTTAATTAGGATTACCACCTTTTCAACAATAAATTCCCGTACACAGAGCCCCCCCCCCACCTTGGAAAAAGCCTTGGAAATTAGACATTTATTTTTCTGTTTGATTTTTTTTTTTATTTTTTTTTTTACTTTGCTTCAACATATAAACAGTCCCACATATACTCTACCCACACATTACTTCCCCACATTCTATAACCCCGCATTACCCCCAACCCACATCCTACAACCATGCATTACCCCCACCCCACATGCTATAACCACGCATTACCCCCACCCCCCATACTATAACCATGCATTACTC
>WWET01005783.1:18205-34292 GCA_011038615.1 Limnodynastes dumerilii
GAGGGGGAGTCAAGTTAATTGTATTATTTGCATGCAGGGATATAACTTTGAATTGCTTACTGCACACAGATACTGACCAGCTTTACTATTACATTGTTATTTAGTCTTGGGATAGGAAACATCACCTCTCAACTCTAATACTGTTTGCAACAGATGAAATATGACCCCCTTGTAATCAACATGGTTTAGCCCAGGAGTAACTAATTTCAAGCACTTACTTAAGTCTGGATCAAGCCTATAGTGCTTAGCCCTATAGGTTTGGATCACTGTGCGACTGCATAACCATCACACCAGCGTCATTACTACAAAGAAACTGCGCTGACCTCAAAACAGGTAAGAAAGTCAAGAAAAAAAGTGTGTGTATGGACTAATGAACAAATAAGGAGGGGGCAGAAAGCTGACTAGACATACATATGAAGGAGGCAGAAGGCTGGCTGGACACACATAAGGAGGGGGCAGAGGGTTGGCTGAAAATACAAGAAGGTCAGAAGGTTGGACACACATAAGGAGGGGGCAAAGAGTTTGCTAGGGGTACAAGGAAAGGGAAGAAGGCTGGCTGGACACACATAAGGAGGAGATATAAGGCTGGCTGGACACACATAAAGAAAAGACATAAGGCTGGCTGGACACACATAAGGAGGAGACATAAGGCTAGCTAGACACACATAAGGAGGAGACATAAGGCTGACTGGATATACATAAGGATGGGACAGAAGGCTGGATGGACTTACAAGAAGGGGGCAGAAAGGTTGACTGGACACACACAATGATGGGGCAGAAGATACAAGGAGGGAGCAGAAAGCTGGCTGGGCATAAAAGAAGAGGACAGAATGCTTGCTGGTAATACAAGGGGGCAGAAAGGCTGGCTGGTAACACACAAGGAGGGGGTATGAATGGCTGTAGAGACACATAAGAAGGGGTAGAAGGAGGACATTGTGATAATGAAGGGGCAGCAGTATGATAAAGGGGCAGTGTGATAAATTATTATTTGAAATATTTGTGTGTTTTTTCAAGGTTTTTAATGTTAAAAAGTTATGTTTACATTTTTATTCCAATGAATGGTTGGTGGAGCCCCTGTTGCATTGCTTCTCTCTCTTTCTCTCTCTCTCTGTATGTAACTGTATAGATATTTTTTTATAGTGTTTTCTAATATTGGAAATAATTTGATGATACATAGTAGCCATGATGATCTTTGATGGTGACGATCCTAGGCTAACTAGCTTCAGAATGTAATATTTGCTCCTCCATCTTATCATCGTATCGTTGTAAGTTCCGTGCGATAGTTCCGTCTGATGAGGCGCCTTTCCCTCCGCCCGCACAAATTAATCTGAAGTGGAGATATCGTCTGTCAAGGACCTCATTTGGTGGGACATATTCCTGGGGTTTATGGATATCTTGCAGTTATTTTGCATTCCTAAATGCATCAGTGATAGTTAATGAAGCTAATAATGAAACACAGATAAGGAACTTTTTTAATTGCTAATGAACATTGCTTATAGTATCTCTTCTAACTGCCAGATTAAATGCAAAAGGACATCTACTCTGCATATTCCTTCTTTTGTCTAGTTTTAATGCATCATCACTTACCAATGCCTTGGACTGGATCCAGATCTATGTACTTAAAGCATCTGTAAGCCCCCATACGCTAAGGGTAATCCTAGATTCCATGTGTGCTAGAAGAGTGCACTCCTCTTTTGTGCCCAGAAACCTACCTTAACTTTTACGCACATGCCCCTCTGTGTAAGGGAAATGTTTGTAATGGAGGATCGTACATAAGGGCTTAGCCAACATCTTAACTCCGCCCACCATGCAAACTTCTTGACAGGGCCTTTTTTAATAAGCCATTTCCGAACTAGCTAGAAATTTTTTTCTGCCTCACAGAGGAGAAATAAATCAATTGACTGAAAAAAGAAGATGCTGCACCAAATGGTGAGTATTGTCACAATCTGGGTTGAATCAGAATCAGTTACAGGTTCCGAGGGACGTGTAGGACAGCGGGTGCTGTAGAGGAAGCTAGGAAGCCGGAGATAATGCTTGCGCATAAGATACAGGTGGCACTAGAGACGATGCAGCAGACTGCTGGACTGGACAGCGGACTGCTGAACTGGACTGTATTGTTCCAGAGACTGGACTGGACGGCAGACTGCTGGAGGCAGGCTGGTAACAGAGGTGCATGTAATACAGGTAGCAGTAGTGCAGGTTATGCTGGAAGCAGTAGTGCAGGTTAAGCTGGAAGCAGTAGTGCAGGGTATACTGGAAGCAGTAGTGCAGGTAATGCTGGTAAGCTTGGAGAAGCAGGCTTGATTAGTGCACCAGCTGGGCTTGGAGAAGCAAGTTTCACTAGCAGGGGATTCAGGAAGCAGGAAGCAAGACAGACTGCATGCAAGATAGGCTGGAACCAGGCACCTTGAGTAACCAAGTTGTTCTGGCACTGAGGGAGCAGTGCACAAGGTTTAAATAGCTCAGATTGGCTGGAGAGATCATGTGTGCTGCAGAGGAGTATCTGAGCGGCTACTGGAAATCACATGACAGAATGCAAGATGGCAACGGCCATGCACCAGAGAACAGTGGTGCAGAATCCCAATTCCCAGACACTATGCTGCAATGGACACTGTGCAGGAGGTTGCCACTATTGGGAGTGGCACCTCTGGAGAGTGGGCATGACGTGGGAGAGCCGCTGACAGACTGCTCCTGGTCAGGTAAGTGCGGCGGCATCTGCCGCCAAGCGTGACAAGTATGACTCTAACCCCAACCATTACCCTAATCCTCCCCTTCCATTACCCTAACCCTCCCGTCCCTGAAGCCTGACCCTAAGACTCCCTTCAACGTAGCCTAACCCTAAAACTCCCCATAGATTCCAACTCACCTGTCCTTTTGGCTCTTTCTATTTTTAGTTTCGCAGTGGTGATTCCCACCGGAATCCACTGTATGTATGACGGGTTGTTCCACCATACTGTCAATATATCTTAGTACATTCCAATGCGTGACAGCATGTTCACACATGCGCAGAATGCATGCACAGTCTGAATGTGTAAGTACTCTGTTGCACGCAATTCTGCATCTGGTCTCTTATCATCATCCCTAACTGAACCATAATGACGAACGGGTGTCTGGTATTTTCTCAGAAAAGTTTGTACAAATATATGCTAGAAAAGAAAATGCCAATGATGCCACTAAGAGCGGAGCTTAATTACACTGAAGTACCACTGTATATTGTGTTGAATAAGCAGTATATTACATTATCATTGCAATGTGAGAATTTAAATTAAAATAAACGTCACACAACTGTTTAACCTTTTTAGCCTTTTCAGTTCAGCATCCTTCACTTTGGAAGACTTAAGCATATTTTTGCTGTGTTATGTGTGTTATTAATTGTATCACATTTACAGCACATCTCTGTATTAACTAGTAAGGTGACGCATGCATTTATTTATTTTTGTTAGACCAGTTTGATTACAGCTGCATCATCCCATTGCACATGTATAAATTGTACTTATCTTTGCTTTGCAGATTTTCAGTTTAAAATATATTTTGCCAATTTGTAAACAAAGTTCACGTAGATTCTACAGTAATTAACATATTGAACACAACTGTGGCACCGTAATGAGAAACAAATATGTTTATTGCTTCCTGTCAAGTGTTTCTCAAATAGGAAAATGAGCAAATTCCCTTCAACAATGCACCGAACATCAACATCCTCCCATTGGTGTGAGGGAAGATTCCAACATTTCAGATGTAACGTTCAAACGCTAGTGAGCTGTAACGGTGTAAATGATCTGCATAAGGGCATTTTGAAACAATTCTGCTGATGGGTTCCACCAGTCACTAAATAACCTAAAGACTGACTTTATTCTTCTGTGTTCATCAGTGGCTTTACAGAAAGGAAATCTGAACACTTTCCTGCTAACTAATAACAGGACAGTAACCTTCACATGTGTGATCGCCAGTGGCACTCACCCCTTAATAAACCTTACTCTAAATTAAAGACACAGGGCCATATTTACAAAACCGTTAGTTCTAGGTATGCAATTAAACGCACGTACGTTGCAAGCCACCACCCATGACACTCCCAACACACGGACAGCTTTATGTAGACTTCCACCACCATAGAGCACTCTTATCTTTACGTTTGCATTTGCGTGCATATAATACTCACGTCTGTAATACGTGCGTCTTTAGCTAACTGCGCCATCAACTGGTCATTTAAATGCCCCCCCCCAACCCACTTTAACGTAACTTTGTCCATATAGATTTCAACCACGCCCCTCCATACGCATATCCCCAAGTGCGATTCACACGTACGTGCCTAATGGACTTCCGTGCGTAAAATGAATGTAAAATAAAATAGTGTAAATAAAGTTACTACGCATGCACAGTTACTCTGAACGTAAAAATACGCATGGAACTCTGCGCAAAAACGGATCTGTGAATACGGCCCACAGACACCAGATATTTTGGGAACCAATTAAGTTTTTATTAACATAACTAATAATTGATTATTGACTATTAATGATCCTAATGGATCTAATATCTTAACTTAAATTTTGATATGGGCCAAAGAAAGCAGGTATCAAACAAATGAACAGATAACACATGTAATGCGCGACCGCCCGCATAGACGTGTCTATGCCTTTGGGCAACACCACCTTAAAACAAGAGGATCAAAGATAGTTACCTACCAAATAGCGTCATAAAAACAATGTCATATATATGCCTGCCAAATTAATAGTCTGAAAATTAAATGGGGAGAGAGGGAGGGTGAAAATCCAAGAAGAAAGGAGGCAGACCCCCAGGACACAGGGCATTAAGAAACCTTATACTCCCCTTCAGCTCCTCCCCTTACCAACAGGCGAGTTGAGTGGCACTGCTTAGCCCACCCTCACACACAGGGAGTTTAATCTGCTTCTAGTTAAATGTATTAACTCTCTGCAATTCTTATTGCTTCCTGTGGCAAAAAGTATAAATGTTGGTGATTGTGAGCTTGACATTAGCAATTTTTGTGCTATGTGTAGCTTGGAACATTTACTGATATCCAATTCACAAAGGGATCACTATGAACAAGAGAGAAACCAATATGACCCTCATACTCAGAGTCTTAAGTTATAAATGATCAATATAAAACAGAATTTTCATTATTTCAATAGTAATTACTGATTACAGATTACTGCATCCGTCTATTGATATATCGATTCCTGGGTTTATGTGGCACATTGGAGTCTTGCATATTGTTTTATTGTTGTTTTATTGGAGTTTGTTTATTAAACATATTTTACCTTTCTCATTGTTCTCCGCTTATTGGAGCCCTTTAGGGAGAAGGCATCATCACCTAAGTGGACGTTACACATCCTTTGGTGTATTTTTTATTTTATTTTATATGCTTATTGCCAACATCATATCAGAGGACAATATAGCGCCTGTCCCCCTCCATATTTATTTGTACACTGGTTCTTTTTAGGGTGGTAGACCCTGGGTGGGGACTGGATGCAATATTGATCTTCTCAGCGCTGTTTTTAAATCCCCTCACCTGTTTATCTAACATGTAATGCCAGCACTCTTCTTCATAATGAAAAAAGCAGTTTTATTGCACAATATCCAAAGAACATAGCACCAAAATGTGGGAGATTAAACATTAGTAACCTGTCAATCAGATAAAACATATGCTGTGATGAGCCATTAAATTCTGTACATACAAAGTGGTGATAGAACGTTGTCCATCATACAAGGTAGCCTGTGCAAACTCCAAGCGGGTATAATCAAGCTCAACATCAACATGTTCTTTGGATATTGTGCAATAAAACTGCTTTTCATTATGAAGAAGAGTGCTGGCATTACATGTACTGTATAATCTTGTTGCCGTGCACCTGAGATTTTCTACTGATTGAGTAAGTGCTTGCCCTGACCTTTTGGTTAGTCAGACTGGTTCAAATTTTACCTAACCATTTCAGTGGAATGTAGAAATAAATCCTTAACTATCTTGTGTTTGTATAAATTTAATTATTAAATGTAGCTATTAACATAACCTTATATTTAGGCAATGTATAAGGATATTTATATAAACTTATACAGTAATATTACTCGTACAGTCTGTTAGAATAACATTTCACATTAGAATATAGCCCATCCACATAGACGTCCTTTAAATATTTACTAAACTGATACATACCAGAATCCATAAATATAGTTTGTAGTATTTCTTTAAATCTAAGTAGACAGATAAGTACAGAGGTCACACAGATACATGGAAGTGATGTGTGCATGCATTAATGAGATTTACTCTGCATATAATTCAGAATAAAAGTCTTATAGGCAAGGTGGAAATATATACACTGTAAATAATTAAAAGCCACAATGCTGCAACAACGGAGGTAACAAAAAAAAAAGAGAAATGTTTCCATGCCAGTCTAAACTGCAGTAAATAGTCCTGTTATATGCACCCTGGAACCCTTAATTAAAACCAAGATGAGAACTTCTTATGGTGGGTGCAGCCATAACATGGAAATTTTTAGCATTTAAGTTACCTATTTCAAATAAAAATATGAGTCACATTCCAAATAACAGCAGAAAGAAATTATCAATTTTTGGGTTTTTATAGATGGATTTAGACAAAGGCCTAGACTAAACAGTAGCAAGAAAATGTATGTTTGGAGCGCCGAACCTTTTTTGTTCCTTGTATTTACATAGTGGTCACTTTGGTCCTTGGCTGCACTTTGCAATTTGTTGGATAGAAGCGCAGCCATTTTTCTTGCTACTGTTTAGTTTTATTTGGGAGTCTGACCACTCCCCAAACATGGCCGCTGCAGGCTATTCAATTGCAGGTAGTGTCTTAACAGAGACCTCCTGTGTACACATATAGCAAATGGATAGGGACTCACCTACAGGTGCCTTGACGCTGGGCAGGTGAGCTTAACCCAATATAGCTATATTGTGAACTAAACCTCCTTTTTATTTATGTGCTGACACATAGTGTTATTTAATGTATGTTTGGAGCGCTGGACCTTTTTTGTTCCTTGTATTTACATAAGGCCTAGACTAGACTAGATTTAGACTATATCTACTGGTGTTAATTTAATGCTTTTTACTAACAAGTGAACTAGTTTAATAATGGAAAGCATTGTTTTTAATGTTACAATACCTATACTTGCTTGTTATAGTGTTATGGGGTATTGCATTTGCATTTATTAACATATCTTGCTGCTTCCATAAATTACCATAAAAAACATCAGTGGGTTCCAGCCTTTTTGTACTAGCTCCTCTCAGCACCACCAGTTATAAATAAAATTAAATATTGCTTATGAGACTTTTCCACAATCATTTTTCAGTGAATTAAGCAATAAAAATGTGATTGTATTACGACTGCTTGTTATAGAAAGACTCGAGTTGACATTTTAAACAAAAAAACACATTCATTGTAAAGGGAAAGGCTAATACTGTCACCATATCTCCTAAAGAGCAATGGTATTTTGTTAAAATGGAAAAATTGTGCTCAGAATTTACAAGCAGAACAACCCTGCAAGCATTTTTTTTAGGCAGAAAAGGAGAGGAACCAAACCACCCGTGGGTTTCTAATTATGTCATTTTATGCCCATGTGTGGCAAAGATTGGGGTTACCGACAACACCTAAAAATAATGGGCGTGATTCATACTTAAGAAGGAACTTGAAATTGAGAGGAAAGTTACTCCTGGGCTAAACCATGTTGATTGCAGGGGAGCCATATTTCATCTGTTGCAAACAGTATTAGAAATGAGAGGTGATGTTTCCCAGTCAAAATAACAGTTTAAAAGTAAAACTGGTCAGTATCTTTAAACAATTCAAAGATATATCCCTGCATGCAATGTATGCAATTAACTTGACTCCGCCTGCAATCAACATGGATTTGCACGGGTGTAACCTTCCTCTTTTAATTTGAAGCTCCTTCTTAAGTCTGAATCAGACCCAATGATAGGTTTAAAGCTGACAGTAGATTAAACCTTGGACATGTCTCCAAGCTTATTTAATCATTTCCGTTAGAATATAAATAAGTGAAAATATGGTTTTGATTGAAGGCTTCACTGTGAACCTTGTTTCAGAAGACACATTGGAATAATGTGAAGTGGGAGCCATTGCCTCCAGCTTTATGATTCTTTGGTATGTTTCTAGTTAGTATAAACATTTATTGAACAAATGGTAAAGCCGTTTATAAAAGTTATGCTAAACCATTCATTGTTTGCCTCAGAAGAGGTTTAGATTTGTTTGATGTAGGAAGTTTGTCTAAAACCTGGCTCTTTAGTGCTAACATAATATATTTAAGCGCAATAATATTTATTCTACGCCTCAAATTGTAACCTTTCCCCGATGACATTTGGTTGTTTGGCACAGTTACATGGTAAAGGTCTTTCCCATAAGAAGAACACATTATTGAAGAATAGGGAAGAACATTTTGCTAGTTTGTTTCATAATTTTGTACACTTTTGTTTTGTTTGTTTTGTCTTAGTATTTAAATATTATTTAATATGTTTTAAGCAGGCAACTAGTAGTGATTTCCCTTAGATGTCCTGTTAGTCTCAACACTTGGTATGTCATAGGAAAGGAAATTGAGGGGGTAGGTAGTTTTTTTTTTTTTGTTTTTTTTTTTTTTACACCCATGTATACAGTACAAGTCCCAACTCTCATAAATAAACCATTTCCATCTGCCACTGTCGGTAAAGTAATCTCTCGTGGGTATCCATCCTCGTTTGTTTTTCCCTTGTCACATTATTCCAACAGCTCATCTTAGTGTGATAAATTCCCAGCATCAAGTGCTTAACAACTAAGAAACGCTGACTTGTTGCATTTCAGGTAAGCAAATTAGGACAAATGGGTGAGACCATGCAAACGAGAAACTTGAAAGCTAATCCCTTTAAAGCATTTATGATCTGTTTTCATCCCAGTCTTGGCTATTCTGTTGTAGTTACATAGAATTCTAAAAAGCATGGCAGAATATAAATGTGAACCTTTTGTTGCTCTATTAGGTCTTGGTCATTTATTATAGAAATGTTTTTTTACAGTTATATAAAGGACTCATGATAGCAGTCTATTAATACTCAATCTTTTTCTTATAACTCAGATGTAAAGAGCTATTGAAAATACTTCATAAATGTAAGTAACAGAATAAGAAAAAGAAGTTCTTTGAAAATCCAAAAAGTAAGCCCAGATACAATGCTGTAATCAGTAAATGGTATGGTATAATAAAGTTTAAACTATAAACAAAACTATACAATAAATAAAGTCAGCCACCTACACCTGTTCCTCATCACTCAATCAGAAGGAAGGGGCAGGGATCTGCAGAATAATCCAATAGAAGTGAATGAGGCTTGATTCTGTTTTATTTAACTCTCTCCTCTCCACTGAATAATAACGAGACCCTACATAAAACCATATGATAAGTATTTAATCCAGTATACCTGACACAAATCGTGGCATAGTAAAGTTATTTATATATGTCATATTACTTACCATATAAAGTATACAGTATCAGAAAATAATGAGTGGCTAGCAATACATAATTAAATTAGCACATTTTCTTCATCATTACCATATCCATTGGAAGAAAACTGCTTTTAATTTCAAATCCCAAATCTTAAAAATCTTAACAGGCCATTAACAATCTGAATAATATAACCCTTATTAAGACTGCTTGTTTTATTGATGGTTCCCAGTAGTGGAGCAGTTTGCAAAGCAAGTGGGTGCGACTCAGTATTACAATATACAGTATAGGTTGGACATTTTTGGAAAAGGGTATGGATCTCGTAATCTGTGCAAGGGGAGTGTTAAGTGGTGTTTTTGACCAGCAGTGATGTGAAATCAGCAGATCAGATCTTTGGCTCCAGTCCAGAGGTACTACAAATTAAGGACTTTTAGTTGTTGTTTTTTCTGTATCAGAGAGTGAGCTTTATGACAGTTTTTTGTATTACTTAATTGAAACTTATAAATATTACTAAAAAAAGGAAGGAGAATCGCACAATCCAACAAATATCAATAATGTTACCCACCTATAAATTGCCCCAATTATAGGGGGAGGTGCTACCCTTAAAGGACTCCTAGGTTACAAACCGAATACAAAGAAAATGTCCAAGAAAGAGTCTTGGATAAGTTGAGTCCTTTTATGGATGCACACTCTTAATTAATCAATACGGTGGCCTAACAACCGGATACAAATAGGAAATAAATTGATTATATCCATATAATCAAACCCCAAAAGGCCAATATCACATCAGTAAAACAGAACTTGTATTATAATATGCAAATAAAAAAATAAATAAAAAATACCGTCCTTGAAGTCCCCTCTAGTATGATAAATATTCTAAATAATATATCATGATCCAATAGCTATAAAATGCAGTGCTGATAGGTAGTGCCGACCTCAAAATTTTTATAAGTATGCAGAAAATAGTCATTAGTGTTCCCTCCCTTATCTAAAATAAAATAAGAAATAAAACCTGTATCAGTGACTGCTGCCTCACGGTGGAACTTCACCCCTTAAAAAGAGGGGTTTATCGGTCCCTCCATAAACTAAATAGTGCATGGATCCCAAGCTAAAGTGTAAAGTATAAATCAGGTAAGGAGCAGGAGATCAAATGCACTGTACAAAAATACAACATATACAGCAGCTGTCTAGATCATAGAGGACTTAATAGATCAAAGTATAAACATACAGTGACTAGATGGACTCAACAAGGAAGTATAATTAAAAAAGGAAATATTACTTTTTTTTGTAAAAAAAAAAAAAAAAAAAAAAAAAAAAAAAAAAAAACAGTGCTCCGAAAGGTATATAATGAGACAATTCCATGAGACAGGATGAAAAAACTCAGACCTAGCTGAGCTGAAAAAACACTGCAGCTGTCCTAGAGTATTATAAGCGGGTCCTACACCCTCCAACAAGAACAGTCACAAACCAGATATGTATATACTCAAAAGACAGCGCTGTGATAATAAATATTAGTCATTAAAGTAAATAATAAAAGTGTATCACATGTATATGAATTATATAAATAAAAGTAATGGATGGGATTCGCACCTAAGAAGCAGAAGTGGGTGAGATATAGATCAGCCTGGGAGGACGGGTTAAGGCAATGTCCATGTGGACATTGCACGAATAAACAAGATAGCCCTATCGCACTCAGAAGTGCCATAATGTACCGAAAAACAGGGGCTGGGATGGGGCAGGCACCTAACTCACTTGGATCTGTGAATATGGTCCAATATCGGCAGGAATGAAGACCCAGCGGTGTAGGATGGTAACAACCGCAGCACAGTCACTGTGGGATGGAAGAAAGCCTGGGAGCCGTCCAGATGGAACACACATGGGTCACGCTAAAGCGGTGATCAAATTATCTACTACAGTTCAGTAGTTCCTTTTCCATCGGACGCCTTTTGCAGTCTCTTCTGCAGTGTTGTATCTGGACGGCTCCCAGGCTTTCTTCCGTCCCACAGTGACTTTGCAGAGGTTGTTACCTTTCTACACCGCCGGGTAGGATCTGTCTGACTTTCACTGTGAGACTACGGTCTCTACTTAGTTTTAGGTTGTATAGTGATATGGAATAAATGTTACTCTTTACTTCTCATCCCCCTTATCTATTTTGTTTACATGTTTCATCCAGATCGGAGTACTACTATTATTGATTCAACTATATGAATTCAGTCTTCACTCCTGTCGATATTACCTTTATTTATATAATTCATATACATGTGATACATTTTTATTATTTACTTTTATGACTGTCATTTTTATGATCACAGCGCTGTCTTTTGAGTATATACATACTGTAATTGGTTTGTGATAATTCCATGAGAAAGCAAGAAGTCATCTGCACATACAGTATTTGAAAACAATCCTTGGATCAAGAGAAAAGGTTATTTAAAAAGGTTGTGAATAATTAAATAATAATAAGTGTCATTTATAAATTAAAATGCAAAGCAATAATATATGTACTTTCATTTTATTCTAAATCACTTACATATATCTAGACAGGTGTGTGTATAGATTAATTTTTTTTAGGAGCTCACTGGAAAAGTTAAATCCATATGATCATTTTAAAAATTAGAAGACAAACTGCAACGGTAAGTATGCTAGAAGGACCACATGAAGGGTGCTATCACTAGCTGTAGGCAAACACTTAGGACCGGATTCAGAGTTCCGAGCATGTGCGATGCGGAATCGCACATGCTCATTTGAATACGTGCTATTCAAGGATGCACTTCTGTGCATCCTATAGCACACTCTGAATAGCACGTACGGTGCTGTTCAGAGTAGTATGCAGATGTGCAAGGCACATCCAACTTGTTAAAAAGTAGTCGGAGCCTTGGTGGCTCCAACTTTTTTTTTTTAAAGTAAAAAAAAAAAACATTCCCTCCCCGGCCGCCCCGCCGCCGCAGCCCATGACAGCCCAACCTAATGACAGGTTGGCTGGCATCGTGAGACTTTGGTCAATTCCCACGCTGGCAGAGGGGATATATATATATATATAACTAAATAAAAAAACAAGCCACCAGTGCCCCATAATAAATAAACACACAAGCCACCAGTGCCCCATCATAAATAAAAAAACAAGCCACCAGTGCCCCATCATAAATAAAAAAACAAGCCACCAGTGCCCCATAATAAATAAACACACAAGCCACCAGTGCCCCATCATAAATAAAAAAACAAGCCACCAGTGCCCCATCATAAATTAAAACACAAGCCACCAGTGCCCCATAATAAATAAAAACCTGCCCCAATTTACATTAAATACACTGTAAAATATCGTCATATATGTCCCCTTTACAAAAAATTAATATATAAAAAAAGTCCCCAAAATGTGTCCATAAAATAAATAAAAACAACCTTACCTGTTTTGATGGGGGTCCCGGTCCAGTCTTCTAAGCTTTTAATCCGATGGGGTGGTCTTAGCAAAAAAAAAAAACCCTATTGGTCCGTTGCTTACTATGTCCTGCAAGCAGGACATCCCCGGCGCTAATGACAGGTTGGCTGGCATTGGGCTATATATATACCCTCTGCCAGCATGGGAAATTACCAAAGTCTCACGATGGAAATTGGGATTTCCCATGCTGCATGGGACTTAACCGAACATTTTCTCATTTAAATATCATGGCACACCCCCTTTGCAGTCGGAATTGGATGCGGGCGGATAC
This sequence comes from Limnodynastes dumerilii, assembly GCA_011038615.1. Lineage (NCBI taxonomy): Eukaryota > Metazoa > Chordata > Amphibia > Anura > Limnodynastidae > Limnodynastes > Limnodynastes dumerilii. The sequence goes on from WWET01005783.1 coordinate 31,356, forward strand.
CATAAAATCAGCCAGCAATCTGACTTCCTTCCGCATGTAGCGCATGAGCAGACCTGTCAAAAAGCATCGCATCCGTGTGAAATTCACACGGATGCAATACTCTGAATCCGGTCCTTAATATAATTAGGCACTATAGCTGAGTGAAACTAAACAACATAAAATAAGTACTCTTCTTAGATGTGGAGCAAGGGCGCAAAAAAAATCTAATCAATAACAAATGTTTTGCGCTGTTGGAGAAAGCAATTATATTTAATATCCCATTCAAAATGTGGCATACATATATTAATTATGCACTCTGTTTATGCTCTCTATTTATTGACCTATAGCAGGAAAAGAAATAAAATAGAAACAAGCTACTACACTTCATATAAATGTTTAAACGATCATCATCATCTTTCATCACTTAAAAACTAGGCATCAGAAAATAACATATAACAAAAGCTCAGCGAAGCCATACATCTTTAGAGTAGGATCAGCAATTTATTTTAGTAACTGGAAAAATTTTGGAGCCATATTTTCTAGACTTACAATTTTATAAGCAAAATCATGTAAATAAGTGAGTGAATGAATGAATAAATGAACATTGATATAGCCTCTTGTACTTTCTTGTTCCCATCCTTCATCTGACTTCTACATCAGCACTTTGTCAGCCTCATCTCCCACACATTATTATTCTCTAATTCACCTGTATCTTCCCCTTCTTTCACCATTATAGGACATACATTTGATCCCGCATCATACTGCTGGGAATTTTCGCTCCCAATTCAGCACAAATCATGCTACATTTTGGCAGAGTTAAAATATTCCTTTTCAACAACAAGATATTTAAATCTGATGAGAAGTATATTGTTTTTCACAGTTCAATACAATATTAAGTTGCCATATTTTTTTTTTAATCACCATTTATTCAGGGAAACATTGATAGAAGTTATAACAGTGCAATGCTTATATTGTCAAGCTTTGATCATTATATTCCAGTTAATGTAACCTTAAACAATTAAAAAGAATATGCTCATGCTTTACATATTATATACACAGAATAATGCATGGCCTCACACTTCTGTTTTCCAGATAAAGGGCTCTTTCCAGATGTGTTTTATGTATGCACGGAGGTCTAGAACTTTGCAAGGAAGAAAAGTGTGAACTCTCGTCACTCCCCTGTCTAGTGTAGTTATGGACACTTCCGTATCCATAGTTATCCGCGCAGATCTGTGTCCGTACGCACAGAGATCCAGCCTGGATCTCCAAAATGCCGCTCCATGCAGTTACTCTGCATGCCTAATTACACCCCCGTTGCAGGAATAAGGCAGGCGTAACTCATTGAGCATGGAACACTTTTTTGTGTTTGCAATGAGAGCTGATGCATAATATCTGAAAATAACTGCCCTTGCAAGTCCACTATAAAGAATACCCACCAGTCAGGTGTTAATAATTACAGACACTCCAACATGACCCATTCTATAAAGTACAAGGTATAAGGTTCCATAAGGTATTGTGGGAACCACCTTGCTTTCAGTTGCTTAAGTCTTCATTCTTAAACTTTAAGAAATAAATGTTTTTCAGACATCGGTTAATTCATTAAAACCAAGTGAATGTGACAGATGAGTATTACATACCTGATGGATGGGGTCATGTTGGAGGGTCTGTAATTAAATCACTATCAGGTCCAAATCACTGGTTGCCAAAATGACCTAATACCTGGTATTTGTCGAGCATCAAAAATATCCTTTGAAAAAAATTCAAACAATCATCTATATGTATTACTATATAACTGTAGACACAATACTAAAATACTATATTTTTATATATTTGCCAGAGGAGGATAAACAATGTAGCTACATAGAGAATCCAAGTTCCAACTTGTGGAAACACAGGACTGTTACAAGCCATTGCTTCTCTATTGGGCTCAGTGAGCAGTTGTGATGCGCTTGTGTTGATAAGATGCAAATTAGTGTATGTGCTTAGCCAGGAGGCTCACCAATCGCTGTGGGGAAGCTTGTCTAGCTTCTTGCAGCTAATTGGCTGCCACTTGTATTTATTAGCAGGCAGGAATTCTAACCCTAACAGTTATTACTGCAACAAATTTACTGTGTGGGTTGTGCCTGTTCGTTGCCTTGGTATGTCTTGCATTTGCCTTTACCTTGCTGTACCTGTACCCCTACCTATCTGGGCCCTGTCTTACCTGTGCTTATTAGTCCTCTATCCACTACTTTGTACCTAATACCACCTGGTTCTACTCTCAATGTTTACCTGGGATTTAATTGTCATCAGGGTTTGGAGGCATTAATTTAACTACTCTGGTTTCTTCCTGCAAGGATACTTACCTCACGGCTGTGTTCTGTGCCATTAGTTTTGTCTTTCCTTTTTTTGCATTTGCTTCAGGGCATAACATTTGCCATTAGTACCTGTGCTGTGTCCATCTGCAGTAACCTCATCATCTCCTTGTTACTCCATTAGGGGCTCTGGTGAATACTAGACCCTTGGTTAGATTGTGTGCCTGGTAAGTGGTTTCTCATAACAAGGACTGGATCCAGAGATTGAAAATAAATGGAAATTTAGACATAGGCAAAACTATGTTAAATTAGGAGTCAAATTTTAGTTCTATTATTTGCATGCAGGGAAAATACTTTGCATTACTTAAAGCTGTTATTTAGACTTGGGCTGGGGAACATATTCTAATGTGTCGCTAATACAGTCAGTCTGCAACAGATGAAATTCGTGCCTGGTATTTCTCATAACAAGGACTGGATCCAGAGATTGAAAATAAATGGAAATTTAGACATAGGCAAAACTATGTTAAATTAGGAGTCAAATTTTAGTTCTATTATTTGCATGCAGGGAAAATACTTTGCATTACTTTACTTTGTTATTTAGACTTGGGCTGGGGAACATATTCTAATGTGTCGCTAATACAGTCAGTCTGCAACAGATGAAATT
>WWET01005784.1:0-12131 GCA_011038615.1 Limnodynastes dumerilii
ACGGATTCACAAAGTCCTCAAGCCGTGACAGACACCAAGATATGTAACCGGGTAGACATGCCAAGTGGGGTACAGAAAATGAGGATCTAGGTAGACTGGAGGAATGGTCAAGAGTGTGGCAACTGCAGTTTAATGCCAAAAAATGCAAAATCATGCACCTGGGGCACAAAAACCCAAAGGCTCAATATTTCCTTAACGCCATTACATTATTAGAATCTACCCAGGAGGAAAGGGATCTAGGAGTCATTATTTCCAGTGACTTAAAGGTAGCCAATCAATGTAATGAGAGTTGAGAGGTGATGTTTTCTATTCCAAATCTAAATAACAGTGTGATAGTAAAGTTGGTCAGTATCTGTGTGCAGTAAGCAATTCAAAGATATATCCCTGCATGCAAAGAATACAATTAATTTGACTCCCCCTGAAATCAACATGGTTTAGCCCAGGAGTAACTAAGTTCAAGCACTTAACAGAAAACTAAGTATGCGTACACCTTGTGTATTTAATATATGTAAAACAATGGACGACCTTTGAGAAGAATAATTATGTACTATTGCTTACCTAAGAGTGCGATTCTTTCCCTTTACAATTTAATCAGTGAATATTGATCCCAGCATTCATCATTCTAACGCAATACCTGAAATCACTAAACTTCTCAACACCCAACATTTCTTGGATAATGGGACATTTCAATCAAGCCTGTTATTGATCTGTGAAATTTCACAACCCACCTTTTCCCGATTTGTTTCCAAAAGTTCTAGATGTAATCATTAAACATTCACATCACTACAAAAAAAAGCTGTGAATCAAGATTTTTATAAGATAGCTGTTACATCCGGACTGTGGTATCTTGTTCTGCCCATAGGGGCAGACCGGTATGTCGTTATGGACATTTATAGTTCCTGCCACTAGTGGCTGCTAGTGGGTTCTTTTTCCATTGTCCTAATTATGTCTTGTTATCCCACACCTGTGGACTGGACTTATATTCCCCTTGATCCAGTGCACAGGTGTGGGTCATAGCTTTCAGTTTCCTGTTCATGTTGGTGTGTGCTACTGCTCTTAGCTTTCAGCCTCCTGTTTTCTGTGTGCTTATTATTCTAGCCTTCAGTTCTCTGCTCTCTGTTTTGTCCTTATTGATCTTTGTTCCAGCCCTTGTATCTGTTTCCAGTTTTTGTCCATTCCTCCTGTCTGGTGTGAGTATTTCTGTCAGTTCTCCGGTCTGTCTGTTTACTTTTGTCTGCTGCACCCTTTCCTTGATATTTGTGTTAGTGTGCAGTTTATTATTTTGTATTATATCTGTTGTGTGTTTACACTGCATTATCCAGCACATAGTGCTTGCCATTATTTTGCCTTTGCAGTCAGTGTATTGCTGGTTTCATTAAACTGCACCAAATTCATACCCTTGCTGCTGCTTGGAATTATTTGGCACATAGTGCCTGCCGCCGTTCATGTCTTGCTCAGGTTCTGTCTGTGTTCCCCTATCCGTGTGTTGGGCTTTGGCCTAGAATTTCCCTCTTACTGTTAGTCTGTTGCTGCCTGTCTTGTGTGTGTGTGTATATTACCTCTGTCCTGTGTGTTTTACCTCTGTCTCTGGTGTGGCCTCATCTCCCTCCCTTTCCGGTGTGCCACATCATAACAATAGCAAAGTTCCCTAACATCATTGGTGTAGATCCAGAACTACGTGTGCAATACGTTTCCAGGCGTAACGTATTTTCGCACGTGTATGTTCTATACACTCCCCTAGGCACACCCCTTGAATGTACGTATTTCACCTAGTTCCGCTTCCCAAACCCTACCTTAACTTTTTTTCGCGTAACAGCGTACATCCGCTAACGGACGTATAGACTACGTGAACGTACGCCGCTTAGCACGCCCATACTGTACACTTTACATACAAACCTCCACCTACTTCACGTAAATCGAACGTATTGTTGACTCACGTAAAATTGGCACGCCCACACGTAAGTATTTACGTGACAAATACGTGAATGGCCCATACGTTCACAATTACACTACGCTAATGAGCGTATTTTCTATGGTGCGCATGCGCAGTACTTAGAAATAGGCGATTTTACGTCTCCGCCACGTGTAAATTCGCTCCGATGCGTTGTTCTGGATCAGGCCCATTGGTGCAATAGATTGCACTCATATTGCATTGAGGTCAAAAAAGCAATTGGAAGAAATTTGTTGCAATAGAAAACACTTTCATTCCTTAAACATGCAAATAGCATGTGATACCAAATGTAAAAAAAGGTAATGACGTAATGCAATGTTTCCAGGCTCTACCTATGACTCCTTTATCTTACATAACCCTGGTGTCTTCCAGATGTTTGAAAACTCATCATTCCATTGTGGATGGTTGATAGGTAAGTATGGATAGTTGTTTATTTTTTCATTAAAGTTGATGCTGGGTATGAGTAAGGCCATAGGTACTCAAGCCTATAGCAAAACCTTGTAGCCATGTGCTTTATGTCATGGGAATTCAAAGTTTATACAGTATATTACATTGTCACTTTTTATCAAAAGTAAAGATTAAACAAAATTAAAAACTATTTCATGGTATAGCCAGTGTTCACCACAGAAAATGTTGCCAGCCGGGTGGTATTAAATAGCAGCTGGGTGGGAGCAGTGTAATACTTTGCAATAATAATACTTGACGGGATTAAGACATACCGCTGCGACTTCCCACTGCGAAACGCCTCGCTGGTGCTGCACTACTGGGAACTAAGCCTTTACGGTCCATTGGAGCACAACCAAGACTGAAAGCTGGAGATCACAATCAACGTTTTGGTCAGGTCTGGCCGGGTGGTAAGCTAAAATTGCCGGGTGGAGCACCCGGCTAAAATGCCCTGGGGAGAACACTGGTATAGCAATTAATATTAATTGCGTACCATACTTAGCAGTTACTAATAACAATGTAAATTAGTTTCAATCTATAAATGCGTCCATACATGTTAAATATTAATGGAAACCATTGCTATGTAAGGAAATATTATTAATTCCCTATTGACTATGTGAGATGAATAAAAATACTTATAATGAGTATGTTTTATAATCATTTAATACATCTATAGTAATATTGGAAAAAAATGAAACAAGAATGGTATGTTTAATAAATACTTTAATGACATAATAAGTGCATGTGAGACAATAACATGTACCTTTATTTCTATAACTTTACAACATGTATAAAACTGTTCACCCAGACGCTGGTAAGACAGCTATTACTGCATCTCTTCTCAGCTCCACACTCAAGCGTCTTATTAAAGAACCACTTATTTGGAGTTTAAAGCCCATCCAGATACTACATAGTACTAGGACTTTCACAGAGACAGGCTCTATTTAAACAATTGCAAGATTTTGAGTGTCTTAATTGCAACACAGTATCAACTCTAAACCAGTGAACTCTGTCACCTGTTTAACAACAGGATTACCAGTGTGTGGAATTATCACAGATTCAGCCATCCCTAAATATAACTGTCCATTCTTTGTGACCCCTGACTCAAATAATTAAAGGGATCATCATTTGACTTTTGCTATTAGCATTAAACCATTTCTGTGTTTTAACTAAGGTTGAACCTAAGTACATTTCCTACAGGCACCTATGATTATATAAGATCAAAGCTGTGATTTTAACCTAAATTAAAATTCTGTTTAACCCCTTCTGTTTAAGAAGAGGTGCTTATTCCAATTTATACTATAAGGATAAGGGAAGTCCCTTTTATACTGGTTTCTAGCAGCATCTCACACAACAGAACCTCCCCCATCAAAGAGGACAGCGCGGCCCCCTACCCAGTTTCTTTTTGAATAAAATTGTACCTGTTGATGGTGTATAGGGTTCACAAACTGTTTTTCTTTACAATATCACCAAAAAACAACATAAATCAACATAAATCAACATTATAACATTTTCAAAACTGTAATAAACGATTACTAAGTACAAAATAATAATAATCTTTACACATATACCTATTTTACTTTTGTAATCATCGATTTATTTAAAATTCGGTAAAACGCCTTGGTGGTTTTATTTGTCTTTGTGGGCGCTTTGTTTTTTCTGGGGTAGTTGCTGTGCTTAAAAGGCTTGTCATAGACCCAGTGCATCGACTACTTTGCACAATAACACTTTTCATTGCACTTGGTAATTGGTGTTTTTCAGATTTTTCTAGACAATTTAGAATTTTCTTTTGAGTTGCAAGAATTTCCGTATTAATTTGAATATTTTGCTTGTATAGCTCATTGAATACTTTGAAAGAATCCGCTATACTAGTGTGCGATACGTTTACACCTTCCATCAAATCATTTACTTTGCTCAGTTCAGAGCGTACATTTCCAACTTCTTCACATATTACAATTTGGAAACGTTCCAATGTATTATCAAATAGTGTCTCCAGATGGTCCATTGAGGGTAATGGGCCTCTCTGATGTCCTGCTTCATTATTGTCCATATTTAATGCAAGCACAGTGTTCTGCATAGATAGTGTGGCTGAGGATGAGCGGTTACTGAAAGAGTTAAAAGAGAGAGAGGTGTTGGTCGGAGGTGAACTGTGGGTGCTTGAACTATGGTTGCTTTGTGAAGTTGTGGATAATTGATCACACTCTCTATACACGTTGGCGCCACTGATGTTGGATCCTCCTTGGTTATAATCCAAATTTTCTAAAAAAGAAAAAGGTAGTTTAAATTGTAAATTGTTTTCGTAGATTCTGTGTGATAAACAAAAATTTACATGTCCAATTCTGACAAAGAATTGTGCATTAAACAACTGGATTATTGATGATGAGATAAAACATGGTTTACAAATATATAACAATGCTTTGTCAATCCTGATTTTATAACAAAGCATAATGAATTTAAAAAATACCTTCATATTGTTGTAAACAAACTCCAATAGATTGTTCATCGATTACTTTTTCAGTAAGTATGGATGTTTCTTTGGTAACTGAAACATAAAATGTAACATAATTATTAAATGATATTTAATTACAATGAATCAAAAAGGTTAAATGCAAAGCATACAACACAATTATAAACATTAATGATTAAATGTTGTTGCATTCATCTTTAAAAAAAAATATTATAAAAAAGAAAAAAATTAACGTTGGTTCACTGAGGTCATTGGCTGACTATCCATGAAAGGGGTTGCAGCTGAAGACACTGTCGTTCTTGTTGAAACTTGTGAATTTAGAAATAATAGTGTAAATTATTATAAAAATTAAACATGGCCAATGTTATTGCAAACATGTCTCTTACCTTGTTCTATGTTCATTGTTTAATGTAACAACAAAACACAAGCAATAATCAACAAATGAAACTTTCACAACAAAATTCACTATCGGTAGTTGGATCATTTGAGAGACTTTTAAATAACATCAAGATGATGCTTTTGTTTATTAAGTTTCAATTGAAAAAAAGACAACTGTTGTAACAATATAATCCATATATAATCCATGAAGTTTGATTTGAATATTATTTTAACCAATAGACTTTATAATGAATTGTTTTAAACAGAAGTGTGGAAAATTGTGTCAACATGATTTATCAAGCAACAAAACAAGTTTAAAACAATAGAGACAAATTGCAATCGACATTTTAATAAGACACATTTTTTTCCGTTTGATTTTTCAAACATCTTTTATAAACATCAGATAAGGTAACGATTGTTTTATATGCTGTTTCAATAGTTTGGGAACATCTGCATTAAACATATATTGGTTAAATTTTTTATCCTAAGTTAATACACTATTTTAGCCAAGACAACAATCTAAAAAAAAAAAGCAACAATCTAAAGTTAGCATTGCAGGCCTATGAACGTAGTGCGTGAGGTAGACATATTCTACATTACTATGGCTCTACTTTTAATAATCAAACAGCGCTTTAGAACTAATTAATTTCTCTGTGATCATCTATTGTAAGTTGAAGAACAGTGTTACAAAACACTAGTTTGCACTATCAAATTATAAATAAATCTAGCATTTGCATATAATTTTTGTACAATATTAAAATGGAAATAGTTCTTAATCTTACCACCATAAATTTTTATTTGTTAGGAGTTAACATTCCTAATGTGCATATTTTGTAAAACATACCAGTAGATAAAGAATGTGACCGATGATGGCTATGTAAAGTGTGCATATAAAGAAAAAAATACATGTTAACTTTATTCTGTAGTTTACAAATAATTTTAATTATTTTCATTTTTACATCATATTGTATCAGATGGTCGTGTGAATGCTATTGTGTTTATAGTAAAAAAAATGATCTTTGTCACGTTTTGAAATTATACACAATGTAAACCAAGGAATAGAAATAAAGAGCCTGATTCACAAATAGGTACATAGTGGGACTTACACAAGTCATTTGCGTAAGCCCCCTTTACATATAACATCGGAACATGCGCCCGCCAGTTGTTACGTGTCGGAAATTCATCCGTACAGAAGCAATTATGTAAAAGGGACAAATAACACAAAAGTAAAAAATACTGGTGCTTTACTCACATCAAAAACGCAGCTGCCAAACTGGGACCTCCTCCTGATTAGAGCAAAAACACAAAATATATGCAGCGTTGTGGATGATAATTTTAGAACTAAAAAAATAAAGAGTAAAAAATTGTTCTGCAAGGACTGAAATAGTAGAAACGCTGGTCTAAAAGGCAATACTTTTAACCTTACATAGTCAATAAAAACACATACTATTGAAAAAGTGCATGTTGGTAAATAAATAAACAACACCACTGCCAATAGATATAAAATGTCCAAATCCAGTAAACAGAAAGATTGTATCAAATGGAGACAACAGGATACTAAGTTCGAGATAATTGTAGCAAAATCTGTAGCACATGGGACATGGAATACTTTACTCAACTCCAGGGATGAGACCATTATGGGTTCTTACATCCATTAATTTGCAAAGTGCTCCAATTTATTAGCTTCGGGTGGCCAGCCCATAACAGATAATACTGTAGACACAGTACTTCAATTTTTCATAGAGCTCATAAGTCCCCTGATAAGTACCAGGACTTCAAGAGTTCCAAAGGGTGATAATACTGGAGCTCCCCGAATGAGAGGCAGAGACACAATATAACAATGCCGTGGTCTCTCTCATGTCTCATTTGCCTCTCCAACAGGTACCGTAGGTATGGGGATGAATAATCATATGTCTCCACAAATGGATTGGAATAGTGGCTGGCAAGTGGTGGAAATCTGTGACATGTTTCATCTTTATAAATGACTTTGTCAAGCAGTGATGTGTCTATCATGCACTCACAGCCTATTTAAAGCAAGGCTGTTTAGTCAGTTTGCCCACAGATGTATCTTAAAAGGCTACAGCTTATGAAATATATGATATAAGTAATAATAGCACACTTAAACCAGCATTAAACAACCTTGCTTTAAATAGGCTGTGAGTGTATGATAAAAACATCATTGCTTGACAAAGTCTTTTACAAGGAAGAAACGTGTCGCAGCTTTCCACCACTTGCCAGCCATTATTCCAATCCATTTGTGGAGACATATGATTATTCATCCCCGGACCTCTGGTACCTCTTGGAGATGCATATGAGACTTGAGAGAGACCACGGCATTGCTATATTGTGTCTCTACCTCTCATTTGGGGATTACCACCCTTTGGATCTCTTGGAGTATTGGTACCTATCGGGGGACATATGAGATCTCTGGAAAATTGAGGCACTGTGTTTCCAGTATTAACTATTATAGGCTGGCCACCCGAAGCTAATAAATTGGAGCAATTGCAAATTAATAGACATTACAAGCCATAATAGTCTCATCCCTCGAGTTTGGTAAAGTGTTCCATGTCCCGTGTGCTACAGATTTTGCTACTTTAGCTACAATTATCTTGAACTTAGTATCCTGTTTTTTACCATTTGATAGAATATTTTTATTTACTGGAATTGAACATATTATATCTATTGCTTAGTGTTTATTTATTAACCAACTTGCACTTTATCAATAGTAAGTGTTTATATTGCCTATGTAAGATTGTAAGTATTGACTTTTAGACTTTTGATTTCTACTATTTCTTTCAGTCCTTGCAGGATAGTTTTTGTTACTCTTAATTTATTTAGTTCTAAAATGATCATCTACAGCGCTGCATACATTTTGTGTGATTATGTAAAACAAGACAGCATTTATTTTCTGCATCCATACAGGCGGAGTTAGGCATGCTAATTAAGTGTCGGGGATAGGGAGAGGCAGTTCCGCTAAAATCTGCGTTTGTATGAACGCAGATCCATGTGTATAATTTAAGGCAGGTTCCTGGACACTTAAATGTCCAGAACTCCATAAGAAGGAGGGGAGTGACAGGGTGCAGTCCCCTCCTACGTGTTTGCTTTCATAGAATTTAGCATAAATATGTCATAATCATTAGAAAATGGATTATAATTAGTTAATTGACAGGACTATTTTGAACGCTGAAGCTTTTTTAGAATGTTTATGACACTGCTCTCTTGGTTTTTCTCGGCCATGTTCTCTTGTTTGAAAGCGCACAAAAAACTATAAAAATTTAATGAATTCTCTAAATTATTAGTGTCTATTATCTTCTTAAAAAATACATATATTATTAGTTTTATATTGTTTTGAAAAACAACATTTATGATCATTATATTAGCAATTATTTTCTGTACCGATTAATACAATATCTATTAATGTGTTGGTGATAAAAACATGATACCACTTGCATTGTAAACGAATAATCTGAAATTTATAATATTAAATTTTAGAAATTGATTCAACTACACTTTCACCATCATAAAATAAAAATGAATTAGATTACAGAAATTGAAATACACTGTACTCACCAGTTTCATGACTACGGTAATGATGTTTGGTCTTCTTGAATGGTTGAGCAGCAATGGTTTCTACACATTTTAAAAAAAGATGTTAGCTAATTATTTATAATTATAATATTATAATTATTTTATATTTATATATATTTATATAAAGAGTTGTAGTTAAAAATTGAGTGTGAGTCCCCACTGAGAATGGCACTATTTTGAAAGGTCCATTCTCTCCCATCTAATCCGAAGTGGATTGGAAATCGATTGCTTTTTCCTCGAAGATTAAAAGCAATCTATCCATGAAGCACCAAAGAAAGAGCTCCAATAAGTAAGTATAAATCTAACCCTAACCCTTTCCCTAATCCTTCCCTTACCCTAACACTCCCTTACCCACAGCCTAACCCAAAAACTACCCTCTCTATAGCTAACCCTAAAACTCCCAACCACGCAGCCTGACCCTAACACTCCTCTTCCATAACCCTCCCCCTCCTTTCTCTAACCCTCACCCTAGGCTACCTTTTTAAAATAGACACAGCCAAGAATCAGTGTTTGGCTGTCTCTAATTCTAAATGACAGCATTCGCGGCGGGGACTCCCACAAATTTACATATAAAATATTACCTAATGATGAGGACACTTGAGCTGCCGTTGAAGGACCACCAACTGTTTGTAATGCTGCATAAGCAAGAAAAGCATAGAAAAATAATTACATTTATGACATACATTATTTGATCATATATTTTACAAGATTATTTTACAAGATTTATATTTTACAAGATTACACAAATGGCACAAACAAATGTAAATATACATACACAATGGGGTCATCGTTGAACGTATTGATGTATCCATTCCACCACTTATTTCGGAGACAAATTCTGGAGCAAGATTATCTCTTATTTTAGACTCCCATGGAAGTAAGTGTAGTGTCATTGTTGGTCTTCCACCAGTGCCTTTTGCGTGATGTAAATATGTGGACAACTTATTTTTGACAGTGCTTTTGCAGTCATTCCATCGTTTTTTACACACCTCTGCTGTCCGAAGCGCAACACCAACTGCTGACACAGAGTCAGCAACCTGCCTCCAAACAGCTTCCTTGCATTGTGGTGAATATAAATTGTATCTGTCAAATAAATTTTCATAGTTATGTATAACACCTTCCACTAGAGCTTCATTTTCTGCTGTTACAAACTGCTTAGCTCTCTTGCGTTGTTTTGGTTGAGCTATGAAGCTTTCTTGATCTTCAACAATTGGGGAGTGCATTGAAGGCCCATCACCATTGTTTTGTAGCAAAGCCATGTCTTTGAATGAAATAAGAATTAAATAATATAAAAATGTAACAAAATATTGTAAGGAAATTGAAAATCAAATGTACTCACCGTTTTATTTAAATACTTGTGAACAAACAAGTACAATCCAAATGCAAATTTTGTCTCAGAAGAATAAACTGCAAAGGAAAACGAGTTAGTAGTATAAAAAAACATCTTTTAGGATCTTTCATAAACTGTTATGTTTTAATTTATGCAAAGCATTATTCGTTTTTGTGTGTGAAATAAAATTGGAAATAAAATAATTGTTCTTACAAAAAAAATATGAATTAATCAGTAATATTTAATTTAGTTTTAAGAAAATATTTTTTTAAAGGTTAATATTGGATAAAATTAATAAATTTGAGACACACAAAAAGACAGAAATATAAATATAAAACTAATTAAAAATTGTAAACAGAGAGCTATGAATGTATTAATAAAGGTATATCTCAATCGATGTATGTGTATGTTATATAGATGTATATATGTATATCAATAACAAAATTAAATAACATTTTATAACAAATTTATATAAATACAATAATTGTTTTTTCAGTTGTGTTTCTTTGTTAGAAAAGATTTTCAGGATGTGCACCCATTAAATAAATTTTAAAATTTTTCTTAGTAAAGTCTCTTTAGTAAATTCTTTTTCTCCTCTATATCTGTTTGTTAGTGTTATATTCCTCTCATGAGGTGTCAAATTTAGAGAGCAAGGGAAAAAAAGAGGAAAGAAAAAAGAGACAAAGGGGCTGATTCAGAGATGCACTTACACCTTTTTTAGGTGCAAGTGTACAGATCGGCTAAACCATTTTTCAAACTAAGGGGTGTTAATTAATTAAAAAAATATTTGCATGCAGGGAAAATACATGACTTTTAGACATAGAAAATTACTTCACTGAAAGGGTGATAGATAAATGGAATATTCTCCCATCTGAGGTGGTTGAGGCCAATACAGTAGAACAATTTAAACATGCTTGGGATAAATATAAGGGTATCCTAAATTGTAACCCCAATTGAGGGTAAATAGGGTCAGTATAGTTTTCAATAAACAAATGGGCAGACTAGATGGGCCATGTGGCTCTTATCTGCCGTCACTTTCTATGTTTCTATGTTTCTATGTAACACAACCTATGTAGCAAAATAAGAAATATAACTTACCGGCCCTCTCTCAGTGATAGGCTGCAAAGAAATGATTTGTACGCCAACAGTACTCTGTTATTTCACCTGGAACACAGATGGCAGATGATCTAGATGGAAGTGTACAAAGAGCAAATTAAAATATATCTGTAATAAATATAACTAAAAAACAACCCCTTCATTCTCTGCATTATCTCCCACTCCCCATTCTCCTCATAACCTCCCCCACCCCTTTATAATTTCTCTATCCCCACATCATCACCCCCTCACCATCTCCCCATTCTCATAACATCCCCCTACCTCTCACCTTTATCATATCTCAATCCCTTCATTAGCCCCCCAATTCCTCATCATCACCTCCACTTCACCCTTTAACATTTCTCTATCCCCCTCCCCAATCACTTTATCATCCCCCCTCCCCATTCATCAGCTCCCCCTCCCTCTCCCCTTTATCATTTCTCTATCCCTTCATCATCAGCCCCCTCCCCATTCATCATCTCCCCATTCTCACCATCTTGTCAGCCTCCAACTGCCCCCATTATTGGACAGTTCCTGCCTCAAATGATTGCCCCCAGCCTCCATCTGGCCCCAGTTTTATGCCAGCCAGTGTGCCTGCCTCTCCTTGTCTGCCCCTTTATTTGCCAGTCACAGTGTGCCTGCCTCCAATATTGCCTCCAGCTGCCCCAGTTTTATGGCAGTGAGTGTGTCTGCCCACAATTGTGAGCCTCCATTTCTACCCCCATATGCCATGCCACAGAGAACCGCTTTATTTGAACTACTTACCTTGAATTCTTCTTTCCTCCGCGGTGCTCCGCAGCTCAGCTGCTCGTCGATGTCTTGGGCGTTGTCTGGTCTGCGGTCACGTGATGAACAGCTAATACAGGGCTCCCATTGGA